>CM029605.1:66905584-67025584 GCA_017311375.1 Mytilus coruscus | reverse complement strand
TGACACAAGCAGAAATGATCAGCAATACAAGATCAACAAAACAGAGATTTTTGTCATGAATTCTATTCTCGTCTACAATGTTGGAGATTGTCCTTTGTTGAATATGCACATATACCAAGGTGAGCGACACAGGCTCTTTAGAGCCTCTAGTTTGAAACATCCTTTATTATTTTTATTGGTATAAATATTGATTTTGTTATCAGTAAATGTTATTGTTATACACATTTGCACATTCAAAGTACTACAATCCGTCGATACCTATATTTTGACATTGCAAAAGGCCATGTTTGGATGTTGGATGTGCACTGATTGATATTTTAGTCTTAGATACATAGTTGTTATTGGCTTTGAACTAGCTGTCAGTAACTGCGAGTGCTCTTAGACTTGTACTTTTTGTCTTTTTTTATTGTGAGAGATGTATAAATACCCTGCGACGTCCTGTCTGTGTTTTTGTAAGATTTTTTTTTCTGATTTGTATCGGTCTGATGGGCTAAGCACTTTTCAACTGAATTTTATAGTTTGTTCTTATGTTGTACTGTTACACCACTGTCCCAGGTTAAAAAGGAGGTGGCGCCTTTAAACATGTTTAACCCCGCCACATTCTGTATGTGCCTGTCCCAAGTCAGGAACCTGTAGAAAACATTGATATGTATATCTATATCTATATATAATTCGTCTAAACATCAGCCAAACAATGTTAGATCTGTAGATTTGCTTTCGCAAATTTTGTTCTTCCCTCGCCGGGATTCGAACTCATGCTACTGAGATATCGTGACATCAAATCGCCTTGCACTATGCCCGACGCGCTAGACCACTCGACCACCTAGTCTCTACAATAATAAAGCTTTCGGTGGCCGGGTGTTACCTTTCCTCGTCAGTTTTAATCTAGCGTCGTAACACAGTACATGATATATAAGGTAAGAAGATGGAATTGACACAGATCAGCTGAATTATCCATTGTAAAGGATCCTACAAATTAATGTAAGATGCAGTCACAGAAATAATTATATTATAAATACGTCTGAACCAGTGACGACTCTACAACAGATTTTATCCATCGGATCACCAGCAGTGATGGTGATACAAGGCTGAAAATACATTCTGTATATATAATTCGTCTAAACATCAGCCCAACAATGTTAGATCTGTAAATTTGCTTTCGCAAATATATATATATATATCCATTTCATTAAAACTAATGATCAATTTATTTGGCAATCGCCAATGGCAGTCAGCAGGGTTTAAGGACATCAGTTGTTCGACATTTAGTCAAATGCGTTTTGTTAAAATATACTTTTTCACTTTTTGGTCTTTTGGAAAATGTTCTTTGTGCTGTATTTAGACCCCTCTACATAGACATTTGTTTTACATGCACACGTATAAAAATTGCGGTTTTTATCCAACGCAATCATATGTTTGAACGTTGTTTTCAATTTAGACTTGTTTGTATATAGCCTATGTGTAGTGACAACTGTAAAATATACCTTGTCCATCGGATTTCTTGTGATCAAGAAATGCCAGGTGTTAGAATATTTACAAAGTGTCGTAGAAGTACCGGTTCCAGCCCCGGCGGGGAGGAAGTAAAGAATCAGATCTACTCTTACAATGTTGTGTTAATTTTCTAGGCACTGTATATGTATTAGGTAAATTATATGGCCTTCCAAATACCGTTTCGATTCCTAACATCACTGAAGAGACATTAATTGTCGAAATCCGGATATGGTGTATAAATTTTTGCACCTCATGTTTGCGGTATACCATCTTTTCCGCAAGTTTATTGTTTTCTGTTTGGTATTAAATTAAATATTAAGATTCATTTTGTTACATCTGGTGATCCGTTAATTTGGCAATCGCCACGACAGTCAGTTGAGTTTAAGAACATCCGTTGTTCGACCTGCTAGTCAAATGCGTTTTGTTAAAATATACTTTTTCACTCTTTTAGTCTTTTGGAAAATGTTGTTCATTTGTTGTTTGTGCTGTAGTTAGACCCCTCTACCAAGAAATTTGTTCTGCATGCACACGTATAAAAATTGCGGTTTTTATCCAATATATATATATACATATATATGTCTACATGGTATTTATGTTCCGTTTGTCAAGGAATCAATTCTCAAAACTAGATATTATAACTGTTATTTCATAAAACGTATCATGATCAAAGTCTGACTAACATTTTGTCAATACTTGACAAATATTTTACTTTGTAAATGTTATGATTAAAGTTAAAAGGAAATTAACAATGTTTTTATATGTGGGGGTGGACAAGATTAATGGAACATCGGAATGAGGGGGCGGGAAGCAGGAGTCGGGGAAGGAAACAAGAGTCATGTGGTTGTGAACCGGGGAAAGAGGGGCAGTAAAAATAGGGATATTCTGGGAAATTGTTTTTGATAAATTTTCGTCTGGGAGTAGTGTGGTTGGAAGCGGGAGTATAGGGGAGGGAAATGGGACTTGGAGACAGGGAAGTGGGAATCAGGAACCACCCTGTCCACTCTCTCTTATATAGTCTCTTACATATACTATTTTATTAATTCGTATCGTATCATAGCATATGCTTTTATGTGGGATCATTTATTTATAAAAATATTCCTTTAATTAATATAAAACAATGTTTTATTATAATAAACAAATATTACATTGACAAAGATCTAGAATTTGTATGTACTTTTTTTGTTTTTATTCTATTAACATGCCAATCGTTATCTTTTTCAGAAGACATTTCAAGGATCTCTCTAACGAAGAAAATAATTTCTTAGTGGTGGTTCATGGACTAACAACAATAGTATATCCTGTAATAAAAGATGCATTTAATAGAATATGTCCGGAAGAAGAGTTGGCCAAAATACGTGGGGAAATTTATGAACAGCACAAAACAAACCGAAATAAAAATTCGAGCAAAGATGAAATTCGAAAGAAAAAAATATACCTTACACAAAAACAGCAAGAACAACTGTTTTCACCAAAAAGTGAGTTTAAATTTTATTAACAAATGTTTGTACGTTTTTTTTTACACATGAACATATCTTTGTATTAAGTGCAAGATTTTTTAAAAAATATATTTTGATAGCAAAATCACATAATTCTCCAAAACAAAAAGCAAGAAAACGGAAAGCAGAGCAATTCTTTGTAATTTTTGAAAGCGGACCTGGTCATGTATGTGTCTAAGAATGTAAATGCTAATTTTATTGTACATTCAAATTTTTCTAAATTTTTATTTGCTGTTGATAAAATTGCCACAAAAACCAAATTTACCTAAAGAAACAATATGCAATAAATGTACATGTACAGTATTTTTTTTTTCCAGTTATCAGTTTAACCTGTTCCTTATTTATTTTTTAGGAAAAAAAATATGAACAAAAATAATCCTTCATTATTAATCTACTTTTCGTTAAGTTTTACATGTTCAAAATATTTCGTAATATTCAAAGTATAATGGAATATATATATACAGGAGGATCTTGAGTTATGGATTGTAGGTGCTGACGTTGTGTATAATTTTGTTGACTTTATAGTTGACCCTTTATTTGTCTTCGTATTATTATGTTTCTTTACGTCGTATTACTATTGACGTAGCTCGGTACTTCTGCATCCAATTTTCGGGTTTTTGTCTTTGGGCGTTTCTGTTGTGGATGGGTCCCGAGGTGCAATTCAGACTCGGGAGGTTTTTGTATTGTTGTTCTCATTTTTTATACCCTTGTATTTATGTTTTACTTATTATATGATAATTTGTACTTTATCGGGAAAGGGTATATGTCATTATGTTTTACTACACTAGTACTGTATATACTATCAACTACAAACACACTTTTTATTGACGTCTTTGTCAGATTTATTTGTATGTTTGTTTGAATTTTTAAGTCAGTTGATTGTATGTCTGTGATGTATGTTTACACAGTTTTGGCTGCTGGATTCCGAATGTTTTCACGTTGACCAATTATGTCTATTTGAGTTGCTCAACCAATTTGATCAATATAACGAATATATATACAACTGTCATACAAATGGGGAGATTCGCTAGCTATAAAAACAGGGTTTACACACTATTTTGTTAGGAGCCTGCAAAAAGTCAGGAATATGACAGCTGTTTTCCGTCCGTTCCGTTGGTTGATATAGTTAAGCGTTTTATCAGGTTATATGGCTTTCCACCTATTTACCTTGGAGTTCGGTATTTTTGCTAATACTTTTTTTTTTATAGTTCACCTTACCCGTAGAGATATTTTGCCATCACTTTGCATCCGTCGTCCTTCGTCCGGAAAACTTTTCTGAAACTGCTCAATGGATTGAAACAAAAGTTTGTCTGCCTCATCTATAGGATGTATACTATAAAGTTTATTGTTTGTGTCCAGGTTGATCAATCAATCTGACCACCTTGTCTAAAGATAAAACATAGGGGTCATACTACAGTTTTGGTTAACATTTCCTCAACTTTAGCCAGTAGAGAAAAAATAAAACTGGAAGCAGAACAAGTGCTATCTGCTATGGATATTTTGGAAAAATTTGACAACTTTTTTGTTTAGTTATTGCCCCTAAAATGTTGATTTTTTAAAAACTTTTTCGGTATTTACCAGCTATTGTTTCAAAAAATATAGGAGCTAGCTTTAAAGTGTATATTTCAAAAATGTTAATAATGAAAAGATGTATCAACCCGTAAAAGTTGTAGAAAAATCTAAGTCATGGTCCCCGAAATATCGATTTTTTTTTATTGGCTGTTACCGTGAAAATTATAGGAGCTATGTTGAAAGTATAATTGCAAAAAGGACCAGCACGGCAAATACATCTACCCTGAATATTGAAAAAAAAATCTGTCAACCTGTTATTGAGTTTTTTTCCTTGAAATATCCATTTTTCGGTGTCTGTTATCATGAAAACTATAGGAGTTAGGTTAAAAGTGTAACTGCAAAAAATATTAACATAACAAGAAGATCTATTTAGTCTATTTAGTTATTGCCCATAAAACGTCAATTTTTACTGTTTTTCTGCAGTTTGGGCTGCATGTTATCTAAAAAAAAACTATTGAAGCTAGATTAAATATGTAAATTGCAAAAATGATCAGCAACACAAGAGTAACTATAGTATGTGCATATCAAGGTCATAATTTGGACATAGGCGATTTTTTCACAAGGTGAGAGATAAACGCACAGGTGTTTTTAATTGATAATATTTTTAAACGTCAACGTAAAGATTCAGACGACAAGTAAGCGAGAGGTGAATACGTAAATGAATTTTACAAAACAGTTAATGTTCGACATGTTCTCAAACACAGACAATACTAAGAGTAATATCTTTAACATTTGATAAGTTAAAGGGGAAACATTTCAGACTGTTTATGCATCATTTTAATTTATTTCCAAAAGTTTGTGAAATATAAAAGTACAGTTTAGATTATTATATAAATCTGTTGACACATTAGTTCAAATGAACTCGGCACCTACATGATATAAATGAAACATGTTTTATTTCTTTTTAGAAGAAGAATCGAGGAATTTGGATTGGAAACTGATGATTTACCTTTTGAAAAGGAAAACTGAGGAGGACAAAAAGCAAGATTATGACCAATTAGACGTCATCGATAACATCAGAAGGGAAATTGTCGAAAGCAGTAGCGGAGTTTTAAATGAAACAAGGTTCCAGGATATCATAAAACTTATAAGAAAGGTATCGAAAACAGGGGTCATAGATAAAAGTATGACATTTTATTTTTTTATGATTAGAGAGCTAATGACAATCTAATATGTTTGTACTTCGATTAAAGTTAATTAGTTTAAAAAACGTCGAATGTTCGAGTTAAAAACTTCAACTTAATCAGTTATTAGTCCCCTTTCGACGAAGTCGAAGGGACTTTAGGTTTGCACTCCGTCTGTCTGTCTGTCTGTCCGGCAAATCAGTTTTCCACACTTTTTTCTTCGTGCTTGAAGATATTGATTTGATATTTGGTGTATTGTCTTATCATGAAAAGTTACAGATCAAGTTCGAATTTTGTTCCTGTCTGATGATTTTGTGCAGAGTTGTGGTCCTTGGACTTAAAAAAATTCACACAAATAATCAGTTTTCCGCACTTTTTTTCGTCATGCTTGAAGATATTGATTTGATAATTGGTATATAGTTTTATCATGACAAGTTACAGATCAAGTTCGAATTTTGTTCCGGTTTGATGATTTTG
This sequence comes from Mytilus coruscus, assembly GCA_017311375.1. Lineage (NCBI taxonomy): Eukaryota > Metazoa > Mollusca > Bivalvia > Mytilida > Mytilidae > Mytilus > Mytilus coruscus. The sequence goes on along the minus strand of CM029605.1, from coordinate 67,019,424 downwards.
TGCAGAGTAATGGTCCTTGGACTTAGAAAATTCACTCAAGTAATCAGTTTTCCGCAATTTTTTCGTCATGCTTGAAGATATTGATTTGATGATTGGTATATAGTTTTATCATGACAAGTTACAGTTCAAGTTCGAATTTTGTTTTGGTCTGATGATTTTGAACAGAGTTATGGTCCTTGGACTTAGAAAATTCACTTAAATAATCAGTTTTCAACACTTTTTTTTCGTCATGCTTGAAGATATTGACTTGATATTTGTTATAAAGTTTACACCATGACAAGTTATTGATCAAGTTAGCATTTTACTCCGATACAATGATTTTTTAATCGGTAGTGGACTATGTATTGCCATGCAATACTCTCAGAATGCTTGTTTTTATATACACAGCATTTCTACTTAATAAATAGAGTCGAAGATTCATGTAAATTCTCACATAAATGTTATAGAAGATGAATTTAAATCTAGTTTATATCAATTGTCGATTTGGTTAAGTCAATACATTCGAAATCAATGGATATTAAAAGGTAAACTATAATGTATAATTCATTTTGAGACTTAAAGGATTGGTATGAAATCTTGAACCAAACGAGTTAATTTATTTCTGTGTCACTATACGATAGCATTGTCATTTTAGGCTGTTGTACATTTTGGAGGAGACCTGTATGAGAAAAAAATAACAAACCTTCAGCATATAAGAAATATTCTAGGTCAGTTAACTGTGTCTCTTTTATAATTAGCATCCTTTATGTCTAAGAGCGCACAGAGTTCTGTTTACGAGTATAAACAACCGATCGGATTATGTTTGAAGAGTGAAAAATTACGTTATATTAATTTTTTTGCTTGGGTGGACCAGAAACCTTATTTCCTTACGAATCACATTATTGATGCAATGTCCTTACTGGACCAGTCAATAAAGAGTCACCAACAACTGTCATTCTCGATAGACGTATAGTATCTTGCGCGTAACACGATGTTTTGCCTTTTTAAACTAGGATATACATGTAGGTGTTGGATTTACATGTAGCTGATTAAGAAATGAAAATGAGAGTTTCTGTGAAGACGAGTTTCATCATTCAATTTGGAAGAATTTGAACTATGGATTTTTTCGCATGTGTCTGATATCTTTTCTTTTTTTTTTAATATTATTACCATCTCGATGCGGGAACCCTATAATTTTTACCGTGTCCGTCCGTCTGTCCGACTGTCCGTCCGTCTGTCCGACTGGCCGTCTGTCTGTCTGATCTTCAACAATTTTTGTTAGCGCAAAGACTCAAAAAGTATAGGTAGGAGGCCAATACACCTTATCGCTATTTAGTTCAATCCGGAAAACAATCACTTAGACATCTTTCTGTTTGGTACAAGTTTTGTCAAAAACATTGGTCAACAGTAATGAGCTGAGGGACGAAAAAGTTAAGAAAGTGAACAATTTGAAATTTTGATAGATAACACATGTCTCTATGCACAATACATTGTTTAAACAGGGCCCCAGGACCCAGGTAGCTGTTACTGGTTTGTAATGTCATGAAAAGTTCTGTTATTTAAGAACTTATCCGGATTCGAATAAATAGCGATAAGGTGTATGAAATTTAGCACATTTATTGTGCATAATATGTAGATGTGCATATTAAATTTTGGTGAAATTTGGCTCATTAATTTGGAATACAATTCGCTTTTGTTAAAAACCTCAAATTTTGTGAAATGTCTCAAAAAGTATAAGTAAGAGGCCATCATAATTTTGCACAGTTGTTGTGCATAATATGAAGATGTGGGTTTTTCTCATTGTTGAAGGCCGTACGGTTGCCTATTATTGCTTACATCCACTTCATTTGAACTTTGGTGGATAGTCATTTCCCATTGGAACTCCTTTTACGACTAAATCTCTGCTGCTTTTAAAATGAAGTTTCGTAAAAAAAGATATATCCTGGAATGGTAAGATCATAAGCAGTACCTTTTTTTCCAAAGGTCAAAACATATGGTTGTCCAGCATATTTTCAACATTTATATGCCTCCAACTTAAAAGAGTAAACTTACACTAAAAGTCTGTACTACGCCTCCCTGTACTTTGAGTCTTCCTTAGATTTCAATTTGACCGTTTTCCAACTGCATTTATACTGGTATAATTCCTAAGTTGTGGCTCTATGAGATGAAACATGGATATTATATCCGGAAACCAGTAGGTACACAAAACGAAATAATTACAAATATTAAATATCTGCCCAAAAGAGGCGTTGTATGTGAAACACCTGTATTTACAAAGTTCAACCTATACAATTACTTAGTCCGGTTCCCTGATAGTAATTTTTACATGAAATGCCATATCTTAAAATCATATATATAACATACATATTTATTACTAAACAGATCATTGAAGGTAGTACAAACTGTTTAAGAAATATGAATGAACGTTCAACACTTTAAAATTCTAAAAACAAAATTTCCGTCAGTCTCTATGTGAAAAAGGCAGAAAATATGATTGATTTTTTTTTATCTCTATTCAATTATTCAACATTTATATACAATAATTACATTATACAAAAAAAAAAAAAACAATTAAGGTAGCTGCGGTGTCTTCCTCCATCTTGGATTTTGAAATAGCATGTAACAAACGGTCTAGATCCCTAATGAAGTGTGCAAATTTCGAGAGTAGTATGTAATTCATGTGTAAAACTTTTCATGTTAATATAGAAAATTATGTGTTTTATCATATTTTACAGCTGTATTTTATAAAAAAACGGAACATATGTGTTTGATTCCATTCTTTTTTAAATTTGACACATAAGGGGAAATAACTCAGATAAAAAAGTAAATTTTTATAATAGAATGTGTTATGAATTTACCTATTTTATTATGTACCAAGAAAACAAGTCTGGTGACCTCATTTTTAGCTCATCATACCCAAAGGGCCAAGTGAGCTTTTCTCATCACTTGGCGTCCGTCGAAACTACTGGGCCAAATTTAACCAAACTTGGCCACAATCATCATTTGGGTATCTAATTTTTAAATGTGTCCGATGACCCCGCCCGCCAAGATGGCCGACATGGCTAAAAATAGAACATAGGAGTAAAAGGCATTTTTTCTATTATTTTGAAAACCGTTGTAATTAGAGAAAATCTGACGAGGGCAGAAATGTTCAGAATGTTGAGCTCTACCAATTGTCCATATATATCAAAACTGTCAGACGATTTCTTATAGGAGTTATTGCCTTAAATGACAATTTTTTCCATTTTTTTTTTTTTCATTTTTGCCTATTATATTGAAAACTATAATAAATAGAGAGAAACTTTGAAATAACAAAAATGATCAGCAAGACAAGTTCTACAAATAAGTCTAATGGTTTAAATCGTTATTTGACTCCTTATTAGAGTTATTGCCCTTTGATGACGATTTTTACCATTTTTTTGCGTTTTGCCTTATATCTTAAAAAATATAATAGATAGATAGCAATTTAAATAAGCAAAACTGATCAGCCAGACATGATCTGCTATTTAGGCAATATGGTGGATATCGTCCAACAACTCCTTATTGGAGTTATTGCCCTTTAATGACGATTTTTACCATTTTTTTTGCGTTTTGCCTCATATGATAAAAATTATAATAGATAGATAGAAACAGGTCAAGTCAAATTTTGCCGATATAGTTAGAAGATTGTCACTCGTCATAGGAGTGATTGCCCTTAAATGAGGATTTTTTAACCCTCTTTTGTGTTTTGAGCAAAAACTAAAGAAGATAGAGAGAAACTAAACAGACTAAAGGATCAACAATACATGATCAACAAAACAGAGATTTTTGTCATGAATTCTATTCTCGTCTATAATGTTAGAGAGTGTCCTTTATTGAATATGCACATATACCAAGGTGAGCGACATAGGCTCTTTAGAGCCTCTAGTTTCTTTTTCTTATCTGAAAGCATATTATTAGAGCTATCTTCTCATATTTTATCTAAACATTCTATGGTTAAGTATCTTTTAATCACCGAAAATTGTGTTTTCCATGCATAATCTATACAAAATTGGACAATTTTGCACAACCTGTAACATGAAAAAATACCCGGTGACCCATACTTTTTATTATATTTTTGAAAAAAAGCATATTATAAAGTACATTTTGACAAATTATTAAAAAAATTCTTTGGATTTTAATTTAGACCCCGCCCCGCCCCATCTACCTTAATTGCCGTATCTACATCATTATTGCCTTCTTTCATTGAATTTTATTCGACAATAATAACTTATTCACTGTTCCAGAGATCACAAAAATACAAAAAGGGAGAAAACATTATTGAGTTTTATCAAAAACCATAAACATCTCCAAAATCCAGAAAGGTAACCTTTTCATGCTCTACTAGTAGCATCTGTCATGTTATGATGGCAAGTACAAAATCTGATAGTATGTCGCATTTGGTGTCTTAAGGGTGTATTTAGGTCAGGTTTAGGAATTGTTGTCAGATGTTCGGACTTCTTGGTATTTTTCGTACGATACAGGGTAAAATATTTTGCCCCATAACACCCATTTTTCTTTTCATATAAGACTTCAATAGTTTATAAAAGGTCATATACCAAAATTTAAGCAGATTGTAGATTTTTTTTCTTTCGATTTAAGACCCAAATAATTCTCTATATTGCTAATATAAGGTAAAAGTCCGAGTTAGCCTTTTCTCGCCATATTTTAAAAGTTAAATATCTCGAAAAGGAGCTCCATAACTTATCAGTATTTTTAGCTTATTTTGTTCCTAAACTAATGCTCTTTTGACTTATAGCATCAATTTTAAATTCTAGATTTATTTAATTTCACCTAAGTACATCATTAAAATCATCAAATCTCTTTAATTTCTAACACATACACATGCAGATTTTCTTAAAAAACTATATGTTGTTGATACATAAATTTCCGTTTTAATGATGTAAAATAATGATATGGTCACCGACTTCGTTTTTACGGTATACATCATTCAAAGTGGTGTTCTATGTGAAAAAATACCACAAAACGTCGAAATAATCGTAACGTCATCGCGTTGTAGGCCGTAAAAAAAGGTTAATTTTTGACGTTTTTCATTACCAACTAGGTTACAGATTGATTATTAGACAAAAAACGAAATCGGTGACCATATGATTATTTTAAATTATTAAAACGGACATTTATGTATCAACAACATATAGTTTTTTAAGAAAAATCTATGTCTTAGAAATTAGAGATTTGATGATTTCAAGACAAATTTAAGAAGGTTTTTCGCCGATTTTAATTGCTTTCTTATAAATGTTCACCTATTTTGAAAGAATTCAATCAGTAATATTTCAGATAATAAAAGAGATAAATGCATTATTTTTTCGATTTTCAGTTAAAGTTCAACGAGCCAATGTTGTATGCAAAGTTTTAGCAAAATCTGTGACATAGCCCATTTACTGTTCCTCGACCTTAAGTTAGTTTGATAGGAACTTACCCGTTGTGTTTACACCTGCAGAGGAAAACATTTGGTGTGACATTGATATAGTTATTTGTTATTGCAGATGTACGGTGATGTCGAAGTTAACCCAAGGAAATATGAACAATCCAGTTATCGCAACATTTGTGTTGTTGTGATAAGGTTATAAAGCAGAACGTACAATTACAGAAATGTAGTGTTTGGTGAATGCCAGTAATGTGATTTCAATACTGAATTCAATGAAACAGAAATTCCAAAGCCAATACAATCTAGATCACACATCTGGTGGTCCTGCTGTTTTGAACAAAAAAACTTGTACAGTGCATATTCTGAATTTGTGTCATGGATGGATACTCCATATCCTTTTTTTTCCAGGACAAATATTACCCCTATATATATTGAATTAAGCTATTTCCGTATGCTCAAAAAAGCAAAATGAGGATGTTAAATTTGATGTATGCCTTTTTGTGCTTCTTTGTTACATTTGTTTGTTTTTATAGTGATTAAGATGATAACACAATGTTGACTGCTGTACCCCTATTTTTGACATTTTTACCTATTGTGTCTGTTTGTTTTTTTCACGCATCGTTGTCAGTATAATGGAATTTGATGCAATTGTCATACAAGTGAGAGGTTTAGCTAGCTATAAAAACCAGGTTCAATCCACCATTTTCTACATAAGAAAATGCCTGTACCAAGTCAGGAATATGACAGTTGTTATCCATTCGTTTGATCTGTTCTTAGATTTCTTTCTGATAAAATACAAATGAAAGATAACGATGACTTAATGCAAAGTGAAATAGTGTTAAAAGAACCTTTGAGCGAAGTTCAACGTATTCAGTTGTTTGATATAGTCGAGCGTTCTGGACAGCCCCTTTTTTAATTTAACTTGGAGTTCGGTATTTTTGTTTATACCTTTTTATCGCTTAATTCATTACGACTTAAAGGAAGTCAAGCGAACATGTATTTATATTTTCCAATATACGATTTTTATCTATTTGCACGTACACATATCTAGATAGAAAAATGTTAAACATGTTTTAAATCATACGAAGTGTAACTATTTGTTTTCGTATACCTGCAATGTACATGTATTTTTTTAATATAAATACAATTTTTTGAATACAATACATTTTGTTAATATAGCAATGTTTAAATTTATACATATGATGTTTTATAAGCTTAGTTGTCCAACTCAATTTGACTAAAGAGACCTAAAATTAAGTTAAATTTGAAGTAGAGAGTTGTCTTATTGGTAATCATACCACATCTTTTTGTTTTTCTATTAGCAATGTTTTGTTTTTTTATGTGGTGTATTGACAACAAGCCAACTATCCATTGAAATCAATCAAATGACGAAGATAAAAGCAATTTTAGGTCACTGTTCGACCTTCAATGATGAGGAAAACCCGTACCGTATAAGTCAGCTATAAAAGGCCCCGACATGAAAAATGTGAAATAATTCAAACGAGAAAACTAACGGCCTAACTTGTACATTTACAAAAAAACTTATATGACAGACATGAACAAACGACAACCACTGAATTTAATGCTCCTGACTTGGAACAGGCACGCAAAGAATGTGGCGGAGTTAAACATGTTTGTGAGCGCTCAATCCTCACCCATAAACTGGGACAGTGGTGTTTCAGGTCAACATAAGAATAAACTCTAAACATCAGCTGCAAATGGCTGAACTCAGTAAATCGGTACGAAACATTTATAAGGCAACTAACAAAAAAAAAAAAAAAAAAAAAACAATAGACACTAAGCACTGATATAAAAGTACTCACAGTCACTGAAAGCTAAATTTTTTTGTAGTTCAAAGACAATTACAACTAATTAATAAATATTGTTTTCCCAGACTAAAGTATCAATCAATACACATCCAACAGATTTATTGTAAGGACGTCATAAACAGTTTGATAAACACATGACCTTATGCAATGCCAAAAAAATAAGCAAACAGTATCGACAGAATGATGATCATTAGTACTCATAAACTCATAACTGTACATATATAGCAAAGTATAGATATATCTAGCTATATATCAAAATCAATGTTAGTACCGATAAAACAATATTTAAAGATTTCACTACGGTGTTCAATTGATGGACTTTAAGAATAAGTTAATTTAAAGGATCAATGAGTTTACATGGCTTTTATCTAAATTTACGGGCTTTGTAAACAATATCACTGTAAAATTTAGGATGTGAAATCCCGTTTTTAATACAATTTTAGAATTCTACAGGTACAGCCAAACTTCCTAACCAAATCGTTGTATCTATTGAAGAAATTAGTAAAAGTTTCAATTAATTTGTGGTAACGAAATCCCTGACTTATTAGTTTACCAGTTATACATAATTTATGTTCATTGAAATCTGAAACGTGACTACAGACAGGAGTATAACGAAAACATTGTGAAATATGCACACCGTAAGAAGGAACCAAAAATAACATCACCGTCAAAAAAGGAAAAATTAACAATAGGGAACGAAAAATCATCTCTTTTGTCGTAAATTCTTGTGTATAGTTACCCGTGTGAAACTGAAATATCCAAATCTAGAAAAGGACAATTACTACTGTGTTAGATTTATTTAAAGTTTGCTCTCTCGGGTAAATTTCCGCAGTAAAATTAGAAAATTCTGGATTATCTAAAGAAAAAATATCATCAAGGTAACCTTTTTTTTTTTAATCTATTAATTAGATTTAATTTAGACGGATCTTTACTGAGTTTGGCAATAGACTGTGATTTCAAACAATACAGGAACAAGTCTGCTATTAAAGGGGCGCAATTGGTGCCTATAGGAATGCGTACAAAGTGTCGATAATTTTTATTACGAAAACGTACATAGCTACTGTCAAGGAGAAAATTTACTGCTTTAATTTAAAAACCTATTTAAAAAATCGATTATATATATAGCTAAATTATAAGAGGAACATGGTATCACGTTAAAAAAATAACAACCAACAAAGAACTAACTCTTTACTAGCAATATTATATTCATCACGCTTATAACAGTATGATAACAGCATTTTCGGAAAAGGTTGGGAAAATGTCTTTCCATGCATATGTCTCTATGATCTAGATTTGCAGCTTCTAAAGAAAATATGAAATTGGTTTTCTTCACGTAAACGGATATAGCTCGGAATCTTGAAGTCGAATTGTATTTAAAATGGGTTTGGAGATAAATGGCCATGGGACATGTTAACTTTATACAGAACTTTCGATTTTACTAGAGTGACACAAGATGTAACTTTGAATGCATTTAGTAAATTAATATGATAAGAGGATTTGTCGTGCACACATTTTCCACATCCTATCAACATCCTACTCCTCAGAGTGGTTTTAAAATGAAGGTAAAAAAATTGCGGTCTTTTTTCTATGTCCAAACTTACATTTCCGATGAACTATTTCACAGATATGATTAAAATAATGTTGTGCTCATGCCAAAACAGGGAAATGTATCGTAAAACATCTTAAGTTCTAGCATTATTTTCAAAGAATACATGCATATGGAAAGCTTAAGAGCGCTTAACCGATTAACGGGATAATTGCGACTCATGCTCGTCCCACATCTGTAAATATGCAAAAGGGTTTTAATAAGGCTTGGTAGTGTGTGTGTGTGTGTTTTTTTTTTTTTGGGGGCACTTTGATAATTTTTTGGTAGGATGAATAGCTGAGGCATCCGATACTCTACCCTTTTCATATATTTTGATTATCAAAAATCCATATATATCATAAATTATATTTTTGACAACAAATGTATCTGAAGCTATCATGATTACGCTATTTCATGGAGAGGTAAATTTGTTTGACAAAAGTATGATGCATTTACGACAGTGGTTTTAATCACATCTGTGAAAGAAGTCGACATCTAAGTACAAATGTAATTTCAGATACTTATGATTTAATCAGCAAGCTTATCATATATATTTTATTTAAATTTCTCGACTTATTAATATATCATGAAGCTCGAAATAGCGACCTTTTCCAGTGGGTCACACCTACCAATTCTACCACTCATTACATAGTAAGTCCCCCCCCAGTAGAGTCTATTCCAGTAGCTCATCCCTACCACTAATTACATAGTAAGTGCCCCACTCCCCAGTAGAGGTTGTGTCAATTCCCCCTTAATTCATCTCATTTTTCTAGTCCATTTTCAATAAATGTTATCGAACAATACTAAAATTCACAGTTGTTTACTTTGAGGTTGTAAAATCAGTGTGCTGTATTTCTAAATATCTATCCAAATTTTAAATACCAAATAGTTGGTTGAAAAGAACATTTTTGGTAGTATTTGGTAAATGTTAAGTAGTTTTCGCAACAACAACAAAAAAAAAACAAATAGAAGGGACAGGACATTCTAACAAACACCAAATTTTTGCTTGAAGTCAAACAAATCAATGTATGAATCAATGATCCCCTTCAAAATAAAATATTACACAAAATAGGAAATTTGCGAAACTGTCTCAAAACTGTCTTCAAAAACATCGACTAGCATTGAATTTTGATTTTATGGATATGTGTAAAATAATAGTAAAATCTTTAATTTGAGTTATTACATATAAGATTTTGGAAAATTTAAGATAATGACACTTTTCTGTTTTATCAAAAGTAATTGCTCTTTTTAGGACAAGAGAAAAGATAAAACAATTATCTATTACTTCTTTGTAAATCATATGTAGTCGTCTCATATTTCGTGGCTGATGCTACTCAGATATAAGAATACTACATCTAATATTTGAAGCATATCAGCTTTTTTGTTGATAGGTACAGTGTATCCGAGTCTCATTTAACGTTTCTAACAGGGATCGCTGTCAATCAACAACTTGTCTTCGATTTCAGATGGTCAAGTGTTTTCGTTTGCTTGACTTTTGATATTGCTGAAACATCATTATTTGGTGATTAATATTCTGAAACAATCGTATTTAATGTTGTGTCACCCATTGTTTGATTGATATGTCAGACAAATAATTGTTTATCTCGTGGAAATGAAATGTATTTTAGGGGCGTTAATAAGAAACTGCAACTCAGCTGAAAAATTTATCAGGTGTCCCATTTGTCAAGTGAGAAATTACTATATTAAGTGGGAAACTTATATTATCACTTTGGCGCCTCTAAAAAATGTACAACAAAATAACTATATAATTATTAGAGATATATATTGATATAGCTACAGCGCTAGACTTTACATATGCAGTGCAAAAGTTTGCATCTTCAGCGCTGGACTTTATATCAATAGCGCTTGACTTTAGATCGACAGCGCTGGACTTTAGATCGACAGCGCTGGACTGTAGATCAACAAAGCAGGACTTAACATCTACAGCGCTTGACTTTAGATCGACAGCGCAGGACTTTACATCCCCAGCGCAGGACTTTAAATCTACAGCGCTTGGCTTTAAATCTACAGCGCAATACTTTACTTCTCCAGCGCTAGACTTTACATCTCCAGCGTTTGACATTAAAAACCATAACTTTTTATCTGTATGAGACAATTAGTGCTCCGTATAGGTGTCATGTAGCATTTTCGGTGCCTTAAAACTTAAAGAACAATTGGACATACATACTATAAAATGCTAAAAATCATAAATTTGTAGATATTCTAAGGGCTAATTGATATCATGAGATGACTCAACAAAAGAAGAAAAAAAAAACACCTACAAATAAAAGAGTGTGCCCCTTGCCCCCACAAAAAAAAAAAAAAAACAAAAAAACTTTGCATTATTTATCTTTAGAAAAGAACAATGCAAAAATATTGGCTTTCGCTGCGCCAATAAAAAAAAATAAATACAAATGACACCCAAAATATACTACGGGACTCGTTTAATAACTTTTGTAGAGAATCACCGCCTACCTCCCTAATGATAAAATCCTTTGTTGCCCTGCGGGGTATCCATACAACCGAGTTCAATCCATGATTTAAGCTTGCATATGGAATAGTTCTTTCGGCGTGTAATTGCGTTTTCTTCCGGGCACGTTTACTGTTTAATCATCAGTATTAATTCCAGAAAATATATAAATCATGATATTTATTCGGATGTTTAAATGTGTATGTTATTTAATGAACAAAACAAGATCTATAATTAGTTGATCTATAATTAGAGATCAAGGGAGTGGGGGCCACCCGATGTTTCTCTACTCGGCAGACATATTCCTAGCCTCCTATTCGGGGTCTCCAACTTGGTCTATTATATGCACACCTAAGGCAGAGACAGAGTCGGTTAACCTTTCGCAAAACCTAATTGTAAGTTTTCCGAATGTAGCAGTTTTGTCTGGTAAATCTTGATATGATGCACGTTAATTAACAATTTGATGATGGCATACTCATTGATAAATAATAGTAATTGTGAAATTGTGAATTTTATCGTTAAATTTATAGTATCATACTGATAAAACATGGACACTCAAATGTTAATACGTGAGGGTCTGGATGGGGTTTACAGAATTTAGAATAATGGCCACAAAAAAAATAATAAAGGAAAATGTGCAAAAGAAATAAAAAATAGAGGATAATGGGGGTGCAAAGGAATAAAGAATAAATGTGGAAAATAAAAGAAATTAGGTAATTCAATACTGATTAGCGCTATAGAGAAATGAAAGATGTACAGCTAGAATAAAGAAATTATCTAACAGAAAAATGTAAGAATGAAATAATTTTCCTGAGAATTTTACAGAAAAATCGTTATTTTGAAGATAAAGAAATATGCCCTTAAAATTTAAAAATACAGAAATTAAGGATCCTCTCGTCAAAATGTAAGAAAGATGTATAGTACGGCTGTATTATTGAAGAGGAACCGTATCTTTATTAGGGAACTACCAATTGATTTTAGGGGAGGGGGCTAGGATGAAAAATTTTGTCATTTTTATACTCAAAACTCCTGTCCTGCCTTGTTTTCAAATTTCATCCAAGCCCCCACCCCTATAAAATCAAACGGTAGCTTCCTTACTATCGGTTACAGTCCGACTCCTTTTTCTGAGTCACTTACATTTGTACCAGTAACTCTTATAATGGGCTGTAATATTGAAGAGGGACTGTATTTTTATAACTACCGGCTACGGCCCGACTCCATTTCTCAGTCGCTAACCAGTAACTCTTATAGTACGGCTGTAATATTGAAGAGGAACTGTATCTTTTTATAGAAATAAGAAGATGTGGTATGAGTGCCGATGAGACAACTCTCCATCCAATTCACAATGTGTAAAAAGTAAACAATTATAGGTCAAAGGACGGCCTTCAACACGGAGCCTTGGCTCAAACCGAACAGCAAGCTATAAAGGGTTTCAAAATGACTAGTGTTAAACAATTCAAAGAGGAAAACCAACGGTCTAATCTATACAATAGTGCACATGCTTTCATGTCTCGCCTTCTTTACTAACCATTGATATTATGTTGATAGTCCTAAATTTAAAGCTTTATTACAAGTAACACATAAACTTAACATGATCCAAGAAAATGAGGTCAAGGTCAGATAAACCAAACGAGAAATACATGTACACCTTACAATCATTCAATAAACCAATCATAGTTGACCTATTGCTTATAGTTTCTAAGAAACAGTCTTAACCAAGAAAACTTAACATTGACCAATGAACCATGAAAATGATGTCAAGGTCAGATGAACCATGCCAGACAGACATGTATACCTTACAATCAATGTATGCATTAAATATAGTTGACCTATTGCTTATAGTATCTAAGAAACAAACTTAACCATGAAAACTTAACATTAACCAATGAACCATGAAAATGAGGTCAAGGTCAGATGATACCTGCCAGACAGACATACACCTTACAATCCTTCCATACAACAAATATAGTTGATCTATTGCTTATAGTTGAAGAAAAACAGACCAAAACACAAAAACTTAACACTGAGAAATGAACCGTAAAAATGAGGTCAAGGTCAAATAAAACCTGCGAGACTGACATGTACATTATAAAATATTTCCATACACCAAATATAGTTGACCTATTGCATATAGTATTAGAAAAAAAGACCAAAACTCAAAAACTTAACTTTGACCACTGAACCATGAAAATGAGGTCAAGGTCAGATCACACCTACCAGTTGGACATGTACACCTTACAATCATTCCATATACCAAATATAGTAGACCTACTGCTTATAGTATCTGATATATGGACTTGACCACGAAAATTTAACCTTGTTTACTGATCCATAAAATGAGGTCGAAGTCAAATGAAAATTGTCTGACGGGCATGAAGACCTTGCAAGGTACGCACATACTAAATCTAGTTATCCTATTACTCATAATAAGATAGAAATTAACATTACAAAAATGTTGACTTTTTTTCAAGTAGTCACTGAACCATGAAAATGAGGTCAAGGACAATTGACATATGACAGACTCAAACTTCGTAACATAAGGCATCTATATACAAAGTATGAAGCATCCAGGTCTTCTAGCTTCTAAAATGTAAAGCTTTTAAGAAGTTAGCTTACGTCGCCGCTGCCGGATCACTATCCCTATACCGAGCTTTCTGCGACAAAAGTCGCAGGCTCGACCATTAAATACGAGAAACCACTGAACAACAGGTACCTGACTTAGGACAGGTGCAAACAAATGCAGTGGTTTAAACGTTTGGACAGGCGCCAACCTTCACCTGAAATAGTAGTGTAACATTACAACATAGAAAGACACACTATAAAATATAACTACCGGCTACGGCCCGACTCCATTTCTGAGTCGCTAACCAGTAACTCTTATAGTACGGCTGTAATACTGAAGAGGGACTGTATCTTTATAACTATCGGCTACGGCCCGACTCCATTTCTGAGTCGGTAACCAGTAACTCTTATAGTACGGCTATTGTATTCAAGGAAACTGTATGTTTATTACTACCGGATACCACCCGACTCCATTTCTAAGTCGCCAACAATGCAGTAACTCTTATAGTATGGCTGTATTACTGAAGAAGAACTGTAACCTATAACTACCGGTTACATCCCGACTCCTTTCTCTGAGTCGCTAACCAGTAACTCTTATAGTGAGGCTATAATATTGAACAGGAACTGTATCTTTATAACTACCGGCTACGGCCCGACTCCATTTCTGAGTCGCTAACCAGTAACTCTTATAGTACGGCTGTAGTATTGAAGAGGGACTGTATCTTTATAACTACCGGCTACGGCCCGACTCCATTTCTGAATCGCTTATATTGAAGAGGGACTGTATCTTTATAACTATATACCGGCTACGGCCCGACTCCATTTCTGAGTCGGTAACCAATAACTCTTATAGAACGGCTGTAGTATTGAAGAGGGACTGCAATCTGTAACTACCGGTTACATCCCGACTCCACTGATTTCACTAATAAATGCATGTGGCTATACAAAAATCTTAAATCTCTGAATGTAGTCTAAGATAGTATTTATATTCGCCATTTTGACCTTTGAAATTGTTTCTTCCTTTTTGACCAGGGCTTATATGATTCACAATAATTCTGAAAAGACTGTGAGTATCAAATATTAATTTTAGCATATAGTAAATACTAATCATGCTTATTAAAGCTTGTAACACTCTGGCAAAAATTTCTTCTTTTTAAAAACTTTCTTTCAACACAGTCAAAGAAGTCCCGGTTTCGAATTTTGTCATCTTTGTGTGCTTTCATATCCACTTGAGGCAAAATCCAAAGGACATGCAAGGTACGATAAGCTATTGCCACTGGCCTCCTATTTTTGTTGATATTAAAATGAATTTAATTCAAAAAACATGATTGATACTTTTTTAAAAGTATAGTATCTGATCTAACAAAAAAACAAGGTAATTTCCTTCTTTAAGTGATTCAAAATTATTAAATGCCAGTGGCGGATCCAGAGGGGGGGTTCCGGGGGTTGGAACCCCCCTTTTTTCTTGACGATCAATGCATTTGGATGGGGACATATAGTTGGAACCCCCTTAATCCTGGGTTGGGACCCCCTTTTAAAAATGGCTGGATCCGCCCTGAATGCCTCTCTCTATACTTCCTGAAAAACCTGAATTTTATTAGAATTCGGAATTTTTGCGTCTGTTGAAGCCTCAGGTTGAAGCAATATCTAACTATGAGCGGACTCGAGTGCCACTACAATATTTTTATGTGGTGTTGGTTGAAAGCAAATGGTTTACTGTTTGCAATATAATCGTGTTACTTGCGTCCGCTCATGTTAAAAAAAAAACCCAATAAGTCTAACCCCAAAATCCAATGTTTAACGAACGAGCCGCGAATATTTGAACCGAAGACCGAAACAAACTTGCGTTTCCGAATCTGCATGAATATTTGATTTGAACTCAGATGCTGTTAATTGACAATTTCACAGACGAAATTGGAGAAACTTAATATGTGTTCTCCCCTCAGATTGCAACCACTTTTTTCTTCATGTACAAAAGGTTTTCGAAATCCACAACAATTACCTCCCCTGTCAATCGGTTTTAGTTCCTTTATATGTTTTGGAGTTTAGTGTGACGTCCATTTTCACTGAACCAATACACAATTTTATTTAGGGGCCAGCTGAGGACTACCTCCGGGTGCGTGATTTTCTCGCTGCGTTGAAGACCCATTGAAGGCCTTCGGCTGTTATCTGCTCTTTGGTCGGGTTGTTGTCTCTTTGACATATTCCCCATTTCCATTCTCAATTTTATTAAAGTGAATTGTTTAAAATACTTCTCCTTAAAAAAAAATCAGATATAACTAGCAACTCATTAAATAGTTTGATTTATGTTTCAACATATAAAATAAAAAGAAAGTAGAAATTCAATATGTTTTTATAAAATATTGCAACACTCAAAAAATATTATACAAAATTATAAACCTATTGAACAGGAAAACGAAAATATAACACTATATACATGTATTAATCTTCATTTTTCGAAATTGTTCGACTTTTAAGTTCACGAGAAACTGTGAAGAGCACTAAGGAAAACACACTCATTCACTCATTATCAACATAAATATGAAATGAATACTATTATTAGGCAATGCATGCATTATTTCTCCACATTTATTACCTTGCAAAACTTTTGTACGTGATGGAAGTCTTAGTTATGAAAACATGAATAACATAAATAAAAAAATCTTTTATAATTTATCATTCCTCTGGCGTTACCATGATTACTTCATTTTTTTTCAATTTTAGAATGTCGCTTAGAAAAACATAATAAATGACCATATGAAGTAACGCACCTATAGGCCTGATTATTAATAAAAGGATACAAAAGGGTCAGGATGGGGATCGTTCATTTCTGTATTCTTTAATTTTTTAGGCCATTTTTCTCTATTCTTTATACTTTTTGTCCATTTTTCTCTATTCTTTATACTTTTTGTCCATTATTCTCTATTCTTTATATTTTAGCACATCATTATTCTCTATCCTTTATTTTTTTGTCCACTTTTCTCTATTCTTTCTATTTTTTGCCCATTATTCTCTATTATGTAAACCCCCATCCACACCCTCATACAATCTTATTATTAACTGTTTTTTTTTGTACATGAAAATGAAGAATGGATATTATTTTAACTTACACTTGTATACAGATTCAAGATATCATTCAAATTCCAAGTTTTTCCAGTCATGCAGCTAATGTGGCACACATAGGTTATAAGGCATTGAACGAGTTTCCTAAAATTTTTAGGATTAAATAAGGATAAATGTGTTCTTTTTTAAAAATTCTATATTATTTCCGATAAATCAAACTGTTTAACTACTATATATAACTACACCCCATTCCAAGTTTAAGAAAAGTCAATATGTAGACTGATTTGACAATCCCACTGGATTCACCAATGTCCTTAATGTTCTGAATTATATCATTTAGGGTACCATTTTTGGCTGCACAAGATGAGGATTTTTTTTTATTATTTCAAAATGTTTCTTATAAATGCAGGATTAATACGAAGACTGTTATATAAATTCAGCAGTCATGTTAACGCACCAATGACCTCTAGAAAATGTGTTTAATCATCTCAAACAATTTAAAAAAAAGTTAAGCCCCAAGTACGGTAGTAAGGGCGGAGGAGGGTTATGTTTCCTGGTCTGTGAATCTTTCCGTCCGTCCATCCGTTGTATAAATAGTCTGTCCTGTATCAAGTTAAATTGTTTGGTTAAAGTAATTAACCATGAAGTTTGGTTACATCAAATTGAAACTTAGTACATATGTTTATTATGTTAATGATTTATCTGAGGAAGAATAGATGATTTTTAATACTCAATCCATCAACACCATCAGAAGTAAATACACTTGGGTTCTACATTAAAAAGTCATTAGAACTGATGACAGGGGACTCTGGACTATTTACTGTGTTGTTAAGGATGTTCGCTCCTCTTGTTTTTGAATTTTTGCCAGATATTCGGAATCCTCTGATTTTATCCATGTAGTGCTATTAAAAATTTTGCCCGCTAAACCCTACTTTTCTTTTCATAATTTTATTACATATAGTTTAAAATGCCATCTTTGAAAATCTTATAAAATCCTTGTTTTTTTTCATAGTTTTTGAAAGGAAAAAGGTGCCAATGTTAAATGTAAGAAAAATCTAGAGAATGATTTCCGCCAAATTTTCAATAGCTTATATCTCGAAAACAAGCAAACGAACCCTTCATTTTTCTGCTTTTTAGATCCTTTATTTGTATACTTTTGATTTATAACAGTCTTTTAAAAGCTTGTTATTTTGAAACAGAGTAGCGAACATCCTTAAATGATTTCAGTACATTGTATACTTATTTTGTATTTGTCACACAGTTATTTTTTAAAGTATATATGGCCGCAATAAACATTTGAATTGAATTTAAATTTGAATTATGATGTGATATTTTCAAATTATGTACAAAATAACGGTTTTGTCTAATTAGACCCGATTTCATGGTTCACAGAACATAGAAATGCGGTAGTGTGTAACAAATACATTCTCATGTGAAAGTTTTTGGTTGATTTAGTTTACAATTTAATTAAGCTGTGGTCACTTCAAACTTAGTACACATGTTTATTGCAAGGCAAACTTTTCAAACCTTCCAGATAATAAGATTCTCCATAATTCAAAGTTCACTGAACACGGACACATAATAGTACGAGCGGGGAAATGTGTCCTATGGACACATATTATTGTTTTATTTCATTTTCAATTGTCTTGAATCCTCTGCATGTATTCCATGTTTATGTAACCGTGGCAATGTGCACAATAAAAATCGAGAGTGTTTACATAGGTTATAATTAATAAATTAGTTTCGGCTACATATGGTCTATCGAAGTGTGACCCAAAAAATAAAACTTAAAACGGCCCAATCACATTTAAGTATTTATATATATTTGTAAATTATATAAGATTTATTCAGTGATTAACTACAGCTACGAAATTGTGTTCAGTTACATGATAGATTATCCAAAAAACATCGACTTAACGTTGAAAATAAGACGTTGAAATCAACATTGAATTTATGTTGAAACTTCAAGACGTTGAATCAACATTGAATTGTGGTTGCTAATTCGACGTTGAGAAAATTAACGTTGAATTCTAATATGACGTTCTTCTTTCGCTTTGGAAACAAAGCCATGCTCTACAGCCGGAACGCAATCATCTGATTTGTCCGTTAAAACCCCGGATATGCGACAAGAGAATCAAGTGGAGATAATTTGAGGAAAAGCTGTCAACAGATGTCGCTCCGCGATAAAAAGAAAATTGGCCGTGAATGACACATCGAAAAATCGCATATTTCATTTAAAATAAACGGAATTATAGACCGATCTAGAACATATTTCATCTACAGTATTAAAGCTAAATAAATTTATAAAATAGCGAGATGACATAATTAAGCCATTTAAATAAATTCAAGCGATTATTTCCATTTTGTGAAACGGACATTTTTTTCATATCGACTGCCCTGGTCAATTTTCAGCTCAAAACGAATCATCACAACGCCGGTTTACCTAGTGAAAATAAATA
Source organism: Mytilus coruscus (assembly GCA_017311375.1). Taxonomy (NCBI): domain Eukaryota; kingdom Metazoa; phylum Mollusca; class Bivalvia; order Mytilida; family Mytilidae; genus Mytilus; species Mytilus coruscus. The sequence continues at coordinate 67,000,070 of CM029605.1, read as the reverse complement.
TGACTGGTATATTTTGATACATTGAGGCATGGAGAATAGCTACAGTATGGTCACATGACGTTACCATGCAGGCGCTTTAAAATACTTAAGGTAGATCATAGGTATATATTTCCTCAGATAGAATTTTTTTATACTTTGCCAAAGTAAAGATTTTTCTATGCTTTTTCTAAAAATATAATAAAAAGTATGGGTCACCGTGCTATTTTTCAAGCTACGGGTCGTACGAAATTGCCCAAATTTGCTTAGATTGTTCATGAAAAAACACATTTTTGTGCATAAAAAGAAATCTATGAGATAGAATTTTGAAATAAAATATGAGAAGATAGGTTTTATAATATGCTTTAGGAAAATAAAAAGAAAAAATGGTGTCATCGAACTTGTTTTCTTGCTACAAGTAAAAAATTAAAATTTCCCTATCAGTCCAGTATAAATTTTTTACTAAAAGAGTAATCTCCCCTTAAATGGCCAAGTTGAAAAAATGATTCTAAAAACACAAATATTTGGTATTTATTTAAACATTTTGGATAATGCAATAAATCACCAAGTTTTCTTTCATCAAATAAACAGTCTAACCTATAAATTGCCTATCTGTCTCCAAATTTGCAGATTTGGGCAAAGATCTAGACCGATTATGTACTGCAATTGTACAATCCAAGATGGCGGTATACCATGAATCTACCTTAAGCGGCCTTTCAACCTTAACTGAGAATAATTGTAGGTAGCGGGCAGAGTATTATTTTTTCATTTATCTGTACAAATATTAAAAAAGAAATAAAGAACGAAGTAGACCAATACACAAATTATAGTGTATATAAAGAAGCTATTTTATTACGTGGTGTTTCGGGTGAAACATTTTCATTTTATCCTGAATATAATCAAAATACACCAAAAAAGTACTTTTTATGCGTAAGGAATACGTATTTTCTGACGTATTTGACAAATATATTTTGACATTTTACTTGAAAATCGTCGTTTTTAGTGTCGTACCATGCTGCAACGGATGGAGACTTAAGGAGACCTTTTATGTGTTAGGTTGGTTGAACAATATTCTTTAACTGTTATAAATTTCAGTGATTTCTATTGGCGAACTAACGAAATATTAACAAAAACTTGTGCCTTGTTTTTTTTTATAGACATCGAATAAAGTTCCCGCCATTACGGAATCTAATCTTCAAAGATACAATTTACCAAAAAGAAGTAAAAAATCCATTAAATTTTTTATGTAAAGGTGATTTTCGATCATCAATAAATATTTCTATGTGAAAACTTGATATATTTTTATGAATGAAGTAGAGTATATTTGATTTCAAAACACGTACAATTCGACCTTTTATAATATTTGAAATTGCCAAACGGAAGCTGAAATCGTACCACGTGACACGAAAAGATTTGCACACGGCACCTTGGCTGTCGTCCCTCCTCTAGGTAGCGGGGAAAAAATCCTCTCTTTATTTTTGAAATAAGTCCATATTTTGAACCAAATGAAACTTAGTACTGGTTAAATCATTAAGAAATTATGTGATCTTGATATTTTCCAAATATTTAACCTTTCCAGCTAATTTTTACCTATTTTTTTCCCTTTTTCTGCCCCAATAACGTAGTCTGAATTAGAGGTCACAGTTGAAAAAGATTGTTTACAAACAATAATTTCCATGTTTTCATCTGCAAAACGTATTTCTGACTCGTTGAAAACTTACAAGACACTAATTAATAATTTTAAGTCAAATTTACACATAATATACATCATGTAACAGTCTGCATTCATTGGCTGCTACTCCAGAAGATTTCTAAATAATTGCCCATCCCCCCTTTCAATTCCACTTGATTTTACTTTAAAGAAAATAACCTACAACTAGTATAAAATTCTAGATTACATAGTACAACCTGAGATAAAATCATTACAATTTAATATTTATTTATTAGTCTAAGACTCTTGCAAGCTGCACTTATGACCTTAATTTCAGTCTAATATTACAGCAATGTAGTACGTCTTGCTTTCCAGAAGCTTTCTTTCCATACATTTTATATGCTTAAGCGTATTTCACTGCTAACGGACGTCGTGACAGCAGAACGGTTTTCGCGACTTGTATTCTGACCAGATAATGGCGTAGCTAGGCGGAAGCTCGGAAGCCAAGGCTTCAACATCGTTTTGACAAAAAAAAAAAAAAAATAAACAAAAAATAATAAAAAAAGAGAGAGAGAGAGAGAGAGAGAGAGAGAGAGAGAGAGAAGAAATGATGACCTTCTATCTGACCATGATACTTTTAACATCGAGGTAGAAAGGTGGAAAGCACGACGGTCTATAGCAGAGGGACAAATCCCTGGTACTCTTGCAGAAAGCTTGAATTTGACCAATGTTGACCTGTATCCAAACATTTACACTTGTTTGCTTATTCTTTTGACAATGCCAGTGACCACTGCCACCGCTGAACGCAGTTTCAGTGTCATGCGCCGGGTTAAAACATATCTGCGTTCTACGATGACAACAGAACTACTTTCGGGGCTATGTATACTTCACGCATACCAGGAGACGCCCATTGACATTGATAAAGTTATTGACTGTTTTGTAACCAAAAAGGACAGGAGGCTTGCTTTTTTTGTTTAAAGTCACTGGTGAGAGAGATTGACTCGTGACTCTTTCATAATTCATATCAACGCATAAGGTTTTGACTGGCTATCTATAAAGTGAAATGTTCCTCAAACAATTACCTGAGTTTGTATTTTTGAAATAAAACAAGACAGATTTTTTAGTTTATTCACCGAAAAACATGGCAGTAAACTTAGAATCATGCATAATGATGTGTCATAAATATTGCTCAGCTTTTACACGATGTTTGCTTAAACTAACGGCCGTGATTTATGTACAAAAATAATGAAAGAAAAACAAATATGATATACAGCAACAAACGACAACCAGTACATTGAATGACATGATCCTGACTTTGGACATGCACATACAGAATGTGGCGTGGTTAAACTTATTTGAAGGCGCCCACCCTGCCCTAACCTGGGTACTCACTATAACTGGATATATTGTTTACATTTAATCTCCAACTTGAAACAATTTATAATGTTGTGGTTTTTATTATACTGGTCTCAGTAAATATAACTTTTTTACACCTCTGGAATCTCCTGATTTTTTACAGTTTCTTTGAGGAAAAAAATATATTTTTTTCACAAAATTATCCGACTTGTATCAAACAAAAATTCTTTTGACTACACCTTAATATTCACAATATTTTCAGTTCATATTTGTGGGTCTAAAACCCTAAAATCTAGGAGCTTCCCGGGGGGGGGGGGCTTCGCCCCCTCCTGGCCCCCCTACCAGGGCTTTGTCATGGACCCACTGGGGGCCTTAAGCGGCTCCCAGGCCCCCTGCCGATTTGGGCTTCACCATCGACATTTGTCTAGCTACGCCACTGAGATTTGACTGCAAATTTTTGTTTGTTTCAATTTTATTTATTTTCTGGTAGTGTAAAAAGGTTTTCTATGTTCAGACCATGAATCTTTTATAAAAAAAATGTAGCCTTCGTCCAACACCAACACCTTTACTGAAATTTGTTATCATCCTCTGCATTCTTTTGTCCATATATATAACAGCATACAAATAGAATAAAGAATGGGGAATGTGTTAGAGACGACGAACCATTCCAAAATGTACAAAACAACCCAAGGCCATCAATGTGTCTTCAACACAGCAAGAAATCCTGCAACCAGAGTTGGGCTTGAGCAGGCCCTGAAATGTATGAATTTTGAAGGGGGAGATTTACAGGGACCAGTCCAGTCCGCACCGCCTTTTCAAGTTAAATTGATGATTATAGTATATATTTTGTTATGTCCCACTTCTCCCTTTTTCATAATCCTTAATCTGCATCTGGTTTAATTAAAATTGCTAGGAAGGGCGCTAACTGCCTATTACCCCTATATCTCAGAATCCTATGTCGTTCAATAAACTTGTTTGATTCTTTTTTGCTAATTTCAAGAAAAATGAAATATGCATATATTTGTATAGGACTGGTGATATAATTTCACTTTTCTCCAATTTTAAGGTTACTTCTTTTTTACATTAAGTGTTGACCAACAGACTTACAGACAAATGGATATATACCTATATGTATAACATTTGTATAGGTGTCCAGCATACTCATTATGGGGCCCTTCTAAAGCAATTTATTGACATGACAATTAATTCTTACTGTTACCTTTCCTCTAAATGATGAGCTCAGATAATTATATGCAGCATTTAAAGCTGGTATGTTATGTTCCATGTAAATGTTTCAATGTTATAATGTTCATGTAGATTCTAAATTGATGTTTTTAGTCCCCTACCAACAAAGTTGAAGGGGACTTTAGGTTTGCACTCTGTCCGTCAGTCCGTCTGTCAATCCTTCCGTCCAGCAAATCAGCTTTCCACCTTTTTTTTGTCATGCTTGAAGATATTGGTTTGATATTTGGTATATTATAGTATAACCATGACAAGTTACAGATGAGGTTCTAATTTTGTTCCGGTCTGATAAGTTTTGCAGAATTATGGCCCTTGGACTTAGAAAATCACACAAATAATCTGTTTTCTGCACTTTTTTCATCATACTTGAAGATATTGACTTCATATTCACCATATAGTTTTACCTTTACAAGTTACAGATCAAGTTTGAATTTTGTTCTGATTTGATGATATTTTGCAGAGTTATATGATCCTTAGACCTAGAAAAATCACACAATTAATCAATTTTCTGCACTTTGTTTTTAGTCATGCAGGACTAGCCTTCGTCCAACACCAACACCTTTACTGAAATTTGTTGTCATCCTCTGCATTCTTATGTCCATATATATAACAGCATACAAATAGAATAAAGAATGGAAATGGGGAATGTGTTAGAGACGACGAACCATTCCAAAATGTACAAAACAACCAAAGGCCATCAATGTGTCTTCAACACAGCAAGAAATCCTGCAACCAGAGTTGGGCTTGAGCAGGCCCTGAAATGTATGAATTTTGAAGGGGGAGATTTACAGGGACCAGTCCAGTCCGCACCGCCTTTTCAAGTTAAATTGATGATTATAGTATATATTTTGTTATGTCCCACTTCTCCCTTTTTCATAATCCTTAATCTGCATCTGGTTTAATTGAAATTGCTAGGAAGGGCGCTTACTGCCTATTACCCCTATTTCTCAGAATCCTATGTAGTTCAATAAACTTGTTTGATTCTTTTTTGATAATTTCAAGAAAAATGAAACATGCATATATTTGTGTAGGACTGGTGATATAATTTCACTTTTCTCCAATTTTAAGGTTACTTCTTTTTTACATTAAGTGTTGACCAACAGAATTACAGACAAATGTATATATACCTACATGTATAACATTTGTATAGGTGTCCAGCATACTCATTATGGGGCCCTTCTAAAGCAATTAATTGACATGACAATTAATTCTTACTGTTACCTTTCCTCTAAATGATGAGCTCAGATAATTATATGCAGCATTTAAAGCTGGTATGTTATGTTCCATGTAAATTTTTCAATGTTATAATGTTCATGTAGATTCTAAATTGATGTTTTTAGTCCCCTACCAACAAAGTTGAAGGGGACTTTAGGTTTGCACTCTGTCCGTCAGTCCGTCTGTCAATCCTTCCGTCCAGCAAATCAGCTTTCCACCTTTTTTTTGTCATGCTTGAAGATATTGGTTTGATATTTGGTATATTATAGTATAACCATGACAAGTTACAGATGAGGTTCTAATTTTGTTCCGGTCTGATGAGTTTTTGCAGAATTATGGCCCTTGGACTTAGAAAAATCACACAAATAATCTGTTTTCTGCACTTTTTTTTTCATCATGCTTGAAGATATTGACTTCATATTTGCCATATAGTTTTACCTTTACAAGTTACAGATCAAGTTTGAATTTTGTTCTGATTTGATGATATTTTGCAGAGTTATATGATCCTTAGAACTAGAAAAATCACACAATTAATCAATTTTCTGCACTTTTTTTTAGTCATGCAGGACTACCATTATACTGATTTGATATTTGGTATCTATAGTTTTAACATGACAATTTACATATCAAGTTCAAATTTTGTTTTGGGAACAATGAATTTTAACTGGTAGGGGATGGCAATACTCTCAGAATGCTGGATACTATCCATGCTGGTCTGTGTCCACACTTGTTAACCATTCTAATGATTAATACTATATATGCTGTTTTTCGCATTTCACTTTTATTCTATTTGTATGTATTTACTCAGGTTCATATGAAATTGAAGATGTACAATACATGTATACAATGTACAATATTCTGTAATTGTCTGTCTTTTGTTATGAATTTCAGGTTCTTTAAAACATAAATAAGAAGTTGAGAGCTTCATAATATGGCCACTGAAATGTTTATTTCATTGTGAAATTTTCTGTGAATTCTGCCAAAAAGGAGTGTCTAAATTTCACTAAAATTTTCATTAATTATATGGGAGGTAACTCTGGTTGCCTTAAATAAAGAGCTGTAAATTAAGTAAATAAGTGCACTAAGGAAGACAACTCTTACATTTTTTTAGATAGTTTTTTTAGGGATTTCAAACAATTCGCATGGATTCAATTTAAGATATAATTAAAAAATTTGAGAAAACAAATACCACAAATGCCAAAAAATTGTCAGTCAATAGTTTTAAAATATTAGAAAATCTACTTAACATGAAAGGAGGTGCCTTAATCATATACAAATATTTATTTATTTTTTGTGTTTGTGTTTTTGCAAGCCTAGGTCATTGCCATCTATCAAATAGGAAACATAAAATTATTTAATAGAATCTTATCCTCCAAATACACAAATTTTGGTATATAGATATCTTATTTGCATTCTCTTCTTGGACAGTAGTCTATAAGTTCGGTTAATGTTGGTATATAGACATACTTTTTTGCATTCTCTTCTTGGACGGTCGTCTAAAAGTTAGGTTAATGTTGGTATGTAGAGACACTTTTTACATTTTTCATTCTTCAATAGTAAAATTTTATTTTTATTGTTATCACATTCACAAGCTCACGAAAAAACATGGACAAAAGCAAACCCAGTTGGCCTGTTAATCTTTTTCAAATTCTTTTAAGTGTGAAACCTAAGCAGTAGTAGTACATTTTACATAAGGTTATTTTTATGGGGTAAATATACTCTGAGTGGTTTAGGTTCTGACGTATTGTACATGTAGTTATTTTTATTCGTTGTTTAAAACTATGTCATTTTTTCTGTGATATAATTGCTCTCTTATTGACATGTACATTTTGTACGCCATATATCTCAAGGATAAATTAGGTGTTCAGGGGTGGACGGCCCATTGCTGTTTATACCCAGTAGATGAAATAATATGTAAGGAGTTGGAGGATTTGAATCTAAAAAATGATTTTGTGGATCCTATATGAACATTTTTTCAGAAAGCTTTGAAATGGAATATTAATTGGGTAAATTGTCAATGGTCAGATTTAATGGTTTATATAAATGCAATATGGTGGTATACATTAATGAGATAACAAACCAATAACAAACCAAGTTTTAAAATGAGGCTTTCAGTTGTTTACAGGGGTTAAAAAATTGTGTTACAGCTCACTAGCCCAGGACTTGTTGGTAGCAGGATTTCACTAGCCCTGTTAGTAGAACTGCTAGCCAATCAAAACTGGCCTGCTAGCCCGAGTATGCCTTACAAATTCAGAATTTGCTGCATAATACATAGTAGGTGTCCTTTGTTTTGAAGGCGCCAATATACACTGTATCTAATAAAATAAATTAAATAAATTTTGTTTTATTAATTACAACAAGGATCTCTAGACATCTTTTGGATTTCCTTGTACTATGGGTTGTTAAATATTTTCGGGCACAGAAAACATGTTCATTGGTCTTGTCATGTGAAACCAGTGGTTCAATTCGTATATTTGTTGTTCCCACATACAAAGCAGACTTTTTATCAGTGTGATCAGGAAAATAACGGCAATATTCATAAAACACCATCAGTCTTGTTTATCATCAGTAACAGCCGACCTTGCCCATGGGGAATCTTTTTGTCCATGACACTATAAATGTTTTTTTCCGCTTTTCCTGGTCGTATTTGGCATTTAGAAATGTTCAGCATATAAGTGGGGTTTTTATCGCTAGTGCCACATTTCGCGGTTTCTGTTAAAAAAACAGGATGATTAAATTTTAGCGCTTGGATAGAATTAAAAGGAGAAATCATACGAAATCTTAGGTGAGGAATAATTAGCATATCTAATTTTCACAAACTAATTTCATTCGCGAAAAAAAAGCAAAAAGTTAGCCACCGCGAAAAAAAAAAAAACACTTATACGGTATATCGTCATATAGAATCGTGAAACGGAGCTAAAATGTTATATGTCATGTCTAACTAAATGTAGCAAGTCGCATACAATATAAGTTTCATGGCTGATAAAAACCAGTTACCTATAAATACGCAAGTTTATGTTTAATTGTCTGTGCTTATTTTTAGTACGTAAGAACTGAATGTTTTAATAGAAATTTGTAATCTATAATTACATTTCCCTTAATTCCATGACAAATCTATCATGAAACAGGCTCAGTATCTGTATCATGACATCTAGGTCACAACTATTACCTTCCCACTTATCTTCAATATTCTTCTGGATGAATAGATATTGTAACGTGTACACAGGGTAAGCGTGTCTATTTCTTATTTAGAATAGGTTCGTTACTAGTTTGATACTGGATCCAAAATGTTCTATTTACAAAATGTTAAACAAGTAAACTTTATTCATAAATTGGCATCAATGAACTGAAATATATACAACTGCTCTTAGCGTTCTCTAATGAACTATCTTTAACTATTCTACTTCAAATATATACAACTGGTACAAATTTGTACTATTACAAATTTGTCCTGGGTCAGGAACAAACTTGTCCTCCTGGTACAATTATGTACCCTACAAGTTTACACACTTGTCCTTTTCCTCTTGGTACAATTATGTACCCTACAAGTTATCACACTTGTCCAATACGGTACAACAATACGGTTCAGCTTGTAAACTCCAACTTGTACAAGTCCGTATTTCTAACAGGCACCAACCTGTTCTTTATTACACTTACGTCATAGTATCTAATATATCTAATATATAAGAGACAGCGATCTCAAATATCAACGTACCGTACCTTGGTCTTATGTCTCCGTAGACTTATGACAATCCACCCTGAGCAAAGAATCCTCCTGTTTATATACCCCAATGGTATCCGTACCATTCTTGAAGGAGGGGTGTTCTACCAAAGTACCTCGTTACTAGTATCAGAGTTTCCTTTGGAACACCCCTTCACATTTGACCTGACACAAAATTTACCCGCCAAATATCTTATTCTTTTCTATGTTTTATTAAAGTATATACAAGTACATAAAATAAGGCTTCTGCCGAACAGCAACTAAGGTAAATATCTAACCTAAGATACAAAATCATCACAATATCAACAAATAGTATTATGTTTCAACTACAAAACTGATGAAGGCATTGACGATTGTTATTTTCGATTATCGATTGTGTTCGCAACTGATATTTTACAATATTATTAATCGAATTTTAATGTTTTAAGCATTTGTGATTTGTTTCAACTTTATCACATGTTCATTTGTATATCCTCAGACTGCACAGCCAAGGCTGCTGTGTTCAGCTTTTCGTAGGTCAAAAACAGCATATTGCATAGATTATACAGCATGTTACTTAAAATACATTAAAAAAATGTTACAATAGTGTTACATGCAATAGTTATTAATTAATAATATAATAATTGTAGCCTTTGGTTGAGGTTAATACGAGGTTATATCGATCAAGAGAAGCATATCGACCTATAGGACTTCACCATCAGTCAATGTGCTTCTCTTGGGTCGATTAAACATTGTATCGACCTCATACAAAGGCTATGAGTGTAGAATATCTATACTATGGTGGCCGGTTAAGGCCATTTCGCGTTTCGCCCTTCATATTTTATAGGGCGAAAACGCGGCTGAAGTCGAAAACGCGAAATCGGAAAGAAAAAATATTTCGCGTTTTCGCGTTTTCAACTTCGCGTTTTCGCGTTTTCTACTTCGCGATTTCGCGTTTTCGCCCTATAGAATATGAAGGAGAAAACGAAAACGTGAAATGGCCTTAACCAGCCACCATACTATACAAAGAAAATCTTAAGATTTATTCATTTAACTTATTGCATTTCTTTATAAACAACTAACAGAGTTATAGTTCAAGACTTTTCGGGTCTGTAGTTTAACAAGGTCGATTCAGTCATGGGGTGCAGCTCCGATATTCCGACACCCCATTAGTCCGATGCCCCATTGGTCCGACACCCCATTAGCCCGACGCCCCATGGGTCCGACACCCCAATGGTTCGACACCACATTGGTCCGACGCCCCAATAGTCCGACACCGAATAAATGAACAATAGTTAATATCTTGTTTACTTTTTATGTTAGAACATGTAGAAATCCTGATGACGTGTTTATTTAATATTACAACTATGTTTAGAACCGAACGCCTTGTCCATCGACTGGTCAAAGTTTTCAAGGTAGATTAGTAGACATGTATTTGTTAAGTCACCAATACAACATAATTATATAGAATGATCGCGAGACACGGACCTCGTTGTCTTGCGTGACTAAAAATCAAGTACTACCAATCTCTTAACTACAGTGAACATTTTGTCAAACTAGAAAATTTGTGAAGTTTTGTCGAATTACTTGCATGCAGATTCGTAACTGTGTATCTCTTCATAAGCAGAGAATTACGAAAGTTAAGGCTCTAATGGCTTACAAATAGAACTCTGTTAAGTTTGACGCGGTCTTCGGAAAGAATCTGTTTGACTATACGAGTTCACAACAACAATATTCGAACTGGTAAATAGTAATAATGAAAACAACAAATAAACAAGGTAATCAAATTTTGTCATTTTCTAGACATCTAACAAACGAAGAGATCAGATGGTTATGGAGTTATGTATGAATCCGTATTTTCCTTTGTAATAAACCACAGTGACTTCTGATCCTAGCAGACCAACCTCTGTATTTTCCTAGTGACTGTATATGTCATCGGAACATGTCAGTATGCCATATTTATGAAGCTAGAGCAGACAAGTTTAGACAAAAACTAATAGAAAAATTACACGATATGAAGCAGAGGCTATCTCTTTTGTAATTAGGGCACTAAGGCAAATTCTGCCTTTTTAGGATTTGCTGGGCCGTCAGACCAATCTCGGACTAAGTGTCTTCGTGTCAATGTGTTGTTGCCCTGAATATAAGTGAAATATTTGACAGTCATGAACCAACGACAACCAGTGAACTACAGGCTCCTGACTTGGGACGGGCATATATAGAATGGTATGTTGTTTCAAATAAATGTATGCAAAACATATATGCATGCCGGTATAAAGCTTTTATATACATGTACAACTATACATAGTTGTGTATTTATAAAGGACTGACCTTCGTAAGCTACACCAATTTATACTATTTTGTATTCAAATGCATCACACCAGATGCTATATACTAACTAAACAAAAGGAACATTTCAATACATTCTATTTAGAGTGTAATACCAACAAATTATAGTAAGTCACATCAGGTTTCATACGAAAAAAATATTCCCTTGAATTTTACAGGATGTTAACCCTGCATTTCATTGCAGAAAAAAAATCTGAGTCATAAACATATATATTGGGTGTTTCAAAGCACCATTCTTTTTTTATTTGGTGTTTCTATAAAATATTTTGGAAACTTGAGGTGACATTGTTACTAAAGCTTAAAAAAAGGAAAAAAAAAGGGGTTACATTTGATTGGTTTTCTTCCAGTGATGGTTATTATCTTATATGCAATGAGATGTTATTTGAAATTTTCACTGCAGTACTGGACAGGATAAAACTTGACTCATTTCAAAAATTTCTTTATTTGAAAGAAAGATGAATTCTGCACAATTTTTGAAAAATGCACATATGATATATCTAGCAAAACAGGCTACTTTTAACAGTTTGAATCGAGGGAATTTACGTCCCAAATCGATTTAATAAAGTGAATTTTCTGGAGTTTTCAAAATGGCGGATGTGTTTGGAAGTGTCGCATGTATTTTAATACATTTTGTAATTTTCATGCAGAACTTGTGCTGTTTCTACGTTGATATTTAAGGAATGACTGTAATATTTTTTCTGTCTATGAAGAAATAGAGTCGACCCGGGTAATTTCGTACAGGCGGGTAATTACCGTACATATAACATTTCGCTTGTTTTTTCTGATAGAATTGAGAAATAAAGTGTGTTTTAATATTATTTACTGATAATAAGATATGTATAACCTTGTATGTTCACGTTTTTATGATTTTCTATCATAAAATATGTACACATTTGCCGTTTGACGGAAAGTTTTGTTCGCGGGCGTTTTGAGAAGATGATCTCGTCCAAAAAGTCACCAGATTTATGTAAATTTTAAGTTTGGTTAATTTAATGTAAGAACTTTCTGTTTTAAACGAAATTTAGAAAACTGATGGAAACTGAATGCCAGAAATAGTTTTGAATTGACAGATACTTTTCCGTGTTGTATAAGTGCAATAATTTCCAATAAAACGAACTGGAAGTGGGTGTACGGTATTACCCTACAGGATATTTTAAATACAAATAGAATGCGTCTAATATCGTACACGTCAGCTCTTAAATATGTTAATGTTCATTAAGTGATATAAATTTTGACTTAGCTTTGCTAATATCTATGATTTTTGTTAAATAATCAAATTTAATTGCAAAATAAAATAAACAGAAAAAAAATGCATAAAACAACATCAATTGGTAATGAGAAGAAAGAGGTCAAAATATGTTAATTTTGATTCTATGAATCACCAGTCCGCTGTCAATTGATTAATAGAGATAGACGTTGATGTGTTTGCAAACTATTCCTCCTTAATTGCGAGGGTCCTCTGTGCCCCAGTGGTCTAAGTAGTCAGTCATCTCATATATCGCTATAGCTAGTCAACACTAAGGTTGTGACTTCAAACCCCGCACATGCTTGGTAGGTGTGTTCGAATATTAGTTGACTAGGATTTTCAGTTTTCCTCCCGAACAATAAAACATAAACAAACTCTACCACAAAAAGTTGGCAAACAGCTATGAAAGATGTTAAATATAGACGTTATTAAGAAAATGTTCCACGAAATGCTGCTGGAACAATTGAAGATGATGCTTTAATTCAGGAAGACCAACCGACTTAGAATTAGTAAAAACTGCTGCAGCCTCTCAGCTTACAATGCGGGACTTGATTGTACAGACCGGTTTGCTCAGAGTTAGAATTCTTTTCTGAATAGATTGACATGCCTTTCTTCGGACTGAACTAGAACGATAAAAACCGGGTGAAGGAATTTGTCTATATAATACAAATCGGGGTCTTTATTCATATCACTTATCAAACTTAAGTCATGCATATCACATATACCTCAAGTTCTCGTCCTGATGTCCATGTATTATTTGCAACTAAACGTTACTGTGTGTGTGTGTGTGTAACGTTACTGTCTGAAACACAAGTCCGTCATAATCATATCTAAATTCGTACTTATAATTTATTGAAGCTTTAATACAAACACAAATCTTAGGACACTTGCTTTTTGGTCCTTCTTTTGCAATTTTTGCATCTATACTCAATTTTGCCAATATATAATCAAATTAGCAGTTAATTGAGATATCTTTTGACTGTTTATTATGTTGTATTCTGTGATCAAATATACTGCCAGAATCTACATCACGACATGAAGCTGTGATACTGTGAATTTAAGTAAAGATTGAAAGACTTGAAGATGATCCTGGTAATAGATTTACTAGTCCAAGTTATTCCTATTTTGAATTTAATCAATGTACGGAATTACACATCAAGGTGTACGGAAATACACGACATCCGTACGATATTAGCCACAGTGACTTTTCTGTTTGATATGCTCATTCTCGGTATTTTACGTTGAATAGCAAGGAAAAAGTCAAACATTAATACTATCTACGAACGATCTAGTTACCGGTTTCCTTCTAAAATATTGTAGTATCAAACAGGGAACCAAATGACATTCATTTCGGACCAAAAGTGTACGGAATTACCCGGACCGACTCTAACATCAAAATGTGGTGCACACTGAATAACCCGCGTAGGCGGTTATTTTAAAGTGTGCACCACATTTTTATGTTATTCGAATAGACAGAAAAATATTACAGTCATTTCTTATAATTTAATTCTAAATTCCATTTTAAACCGGCGTAAACCATGAAAAACGTTGATGACGTCACGGTCACATCACAAAATTATGTCTATGAGCTGATAAACAAAACAACGTCAGCCAATCAGAAGACGCGTTACATCCAAAATTAAATTATTCTGATATGTTTGATTTATAAATTTCTTGATAAAATATAAATTATTTCAAGTGTGAATTGAAGAAAAAAGTTACCACTGAAATTTATAAGAAAAATATTTTCGTTATTTTAAAGATTTTATTCCCTTTTTCTGTATTATTTATCTTTATATAGAAAAATAATATATTCTTTTAGAAAAAAAATATTTTCGTCTCGAGAGAAAAAAAAACAAAACATGCACAACAATAGATAAATGCTCTGTACTTATTAAGGTAAATGTCCTTTAAAGTTTCTATGACCAATATACGAACAGGTTAACTCAGATTTAAGTTATAATGTTACATAACAACAAATGGTCAGGTAATGTAAAGGAATGTAGGACAGAAAGTCACAGGACAAAAGTCACAGACAAAAGTCACGGACAAAAGTCACAGGACAAAAAGTCACAATTCAGTTTTGAGATTATTTTCTTTTAACAAGAAAACACTAATTTTAAAAATATTTTTTGTTTTTTCTTGAACTATCATATATAAAGCAACTTTGTTATAAAAATTTATTCAATAAATATCAAAATGATCAAAAATTGTTATGAAAACAAAATGTCAAAGTGGCTTGGTACATAAATGGCTTCATGGTGCCAAGAAATATATCTTTTGAATGATTAAAATTTAATAAATTTTCATTTATCAAGGCTTATGAACAATTTCCTAAACTTAAAAATTAATATATGTAATAAAAAGAAAATATTTCAAGATCTTTCTCTTATTTTTCATACAATTGTCAACAAATTATTTGTGACTTTTTGTCCTGTGACTTTTTGTCCTATCAAATTTGTGACTTTATGTCCTGTGACTTTTTGTCCTGTGACTTTCTGTCCGTTTACCATGTAACGGAATCGTGTCAAACCAAAAGCCACCAGGTGACATTAAAATCCTGTGTACACATGTATTTCCAGGAAAAGTTTTAGTGATATACACAAGTTTTCTAAAATCTGGGACTATTATACTAACTAGTATAAAAGTCCCAGCTAAAATGTACAAATATATAGTTATTTTTCCCGTGTACACTACCGAAGAAATATATATTATAAAGAACTTAAGAAAATATTATGAAAATTCTTCGATAATCATAAGTTGATTTCTGCTTAAATAAAAAACCAAGTACTAATATTTCACGATAATTGTTTAAAACAATACTGTAATTCAAATTTTATATTTAATAGATTTTTTATTTCATAGAAAATTAAACGAGACTTCATTGCATATGATTTTGTCATTTATTTCTTTAATTCAATGTTTTAAGCAAAATCCAGGCATTAAAAATCAATACTTGTGTACAAAAATATATTATTGCATACATTTCAACATTGTATACCCGCCAATATTTATCGACAGAGTTATCGGTCCTGAATAGGACTGATATAGTTGGTATGAGAAAACCCTTTATTCTAAAAGGTAATAAAGTAAAAAATATAATAGTTCCATTGCGGTGCCATTTCAATGAATGTACCATCATCTTCGGGATTCTCTTTTATTCTTATGCATGTTATATTGTCATAATTTGAATCTTTCAATTCGGTGGCGTTGGGTGGTCTTGCATGGAGCACTTCAAATACATCGGTAAAAGAATTGTCCAAATCACATTCCACTGCTGTGTTTGGCAGTAAGGTCTTTGCCTGCGTTACCACTGTAACTACAAATATTCCACTCATGTCTTACGTTTAGAATATGTATCATATCATATTTGGCCATAATAACGTTGTGAATGTTAGATCTAGATCGTTTTTTATGTCAATTTCCATGTCTGTAAGACGTTACTTTCAAATGCACAACTGATTAAATTTTTTGTTACATAAATTTAGAGACGGACGCGCGGCTCTGTACTGGACGCGGGTTTTTAAAAAGTACTTTTTCTCATCGACCTTTCACAACACGCGGGGATCCGACGAACGAGGTATTAATTTGGCGTGGCCTTAAATAAAAATGAGACAAATATCAACCCAAGACCAAATGTCGTTGATATATGCAACTAATAAATTAACTGTACGGCCTTTAACGTGGAGCCTTGGTCCACGCCGCATAACAAGCTATATAGGGCCACACAATGACTAGTGTAAACAAATAAACAGAGAAAGACAACGGCTTGAATAATAAACATAATAATAAACGTAAACTACACTAATAGGAACACAGCAACAAACGAAAACCATTGGCTGAACCCCATCCCAGTTACACCATTTTAGCGTGCTATACCATCGCACTTTAGCGTGTTATACTATCGCACTTTAGCGTGTCATACAATCGCACTTTAGCGTGTCATATAATCGCACTTAAAAAAACATTGCACTTTAGCATTTGATACTCTCGCACTTTAGCGTATACCATCGCACTTTAGCGTGACCATCGCACTTTAGAGTACCATCGCACTTTAGAGTCCTACATAATTATATAATCTTAGTTGCGAAAACCAGTCTAGCTTTCCGACTGATTACGTCTATTTTCAAATACATTAGAATTTGGTCCGTATAACACTAGTTAACCCTCTTACTGCCGGAGGACACATGTGTCCACACCGGCTGTGCAGGGGGCACATGTCCGTATGGTTAATTTATGCAAGCTTCTAATCCCTGCTCTTTCAAATAAGATATCTTATCGAAGGTCGGTGGTTTTCTCCGGGCACTCCGGCTTCCTCCACCAATAAAACTGACCGCCACGAAATAGCCCAAAAGCGGTGCTTAAAAGTGGCGTAAAACACCAAAAATCAAAATCAAATTCAAATAAAATATCGAAATTTAAACAGTGTACAATGTAATATTCTTCTTCAATGGGTCCCCATGTAAAGGTAATAAGGGCGTGATGTCATATATTGAATGACGTCATTATTGGGCATGAGACGCCACATACATCCAGCTTTCTCATTTTATGGCACATGAAATGCAACGATAGAAAATGAGCGGTAGCAACAGGGTTAAAACAATTTTAAATTCCAAAAGTTTCCAAATCTTAGTTTTTAGATTTTTGATCAAAGTTTTATAATATCAACATTCCAAATTTTAAAATTTTTTAAAACTTTGAAAATTTCACCAAACAATTGAGATTCTAAATTCTTAAATTCGTTTCGCTTTTTGAAAGTTTTAGTTTTTGATATTAGACAAATTAAAATAGACATGGGGCGAAAAGAGAACCTTAATAGAGGGGCGTAAAGGGGGTATCTGCACGGAAGAACGCGGAATAAAATTGCCATTTCACGATGAACGAACAATTACAAATTTCTTGCACGTTGATCTTTTACCGATTTCACGAAACACGGTCAATAACGAACCTTTTCACGGCTGCACGTGAAATAAAATGGCAAAACACGTTGCACGAAAATAACCCTTTACCACCCTCTTAATAGCTTGCTGTTCGGTGTAAGCCAAGGCTCCATGTTGAAGGCCGTACTTTGACCTATAATTGTTAACTTTTATACATTGTGACTTGGATGGAGAGTTGTCTCATTGGCACTCATACCACGTCTTCTTATTTATTTGTTTTGTTTTGTTTTTAATCTTTTCACACTTTACAGGTACATATGTATTCTTTTCGCCCGTTTTCTATTTTAATTTCTGCACATTAAGTTTAGTATTTCAAAGTTTGATAAGATATTTAAACTATCAATATCAAATTTTAAAACGAATTTTCGAATTTTAATTACTTGGTGAAATTTTCTAAATTTAAAAAAGACATTAAAATTTGGAATGTTGATATTTTAAAACTTTGAACAAAATTAAAAAAAACTAAAATTTGAAAACTTTTTAGAATTTTGAATTGTTAAGTGTTACACGGACCGAATTTAAATATGGTTCTATTTTACTACAGTAACTGTAATTTATTTTTACAAATTTTTGTTTATTCAATTTTTCATAATAGTGAAAGAGTTTTCCTTTTATTTCAGTTTTTACAGTTTTTATTTGGTTTGTATTTTTACATTCCTCAATATGCTTAAAATCAACATGTAAAATTGAGAATGGAAACGGGGAATGTGCCAAAGAAACAACAACCCGACCAAAGAGCAGAAAACATGTGCTTCCTTTGCAATACTTTTTACATAAGTAAACCATGTGTAACATCCTGATGAGTCAAGATTCTTTGATAGTATGAATGTCTCGTGTAATAAGAGATTCAAAAGAAGTTTTATCTGTAAAATTAAGAAAGTCAATTTCTTTATGGGATACATTTGACCTCTGGGCGGCCCTATATAAAGATATATGTATCCATAAAAGTAACAGCAGAATTGACATTAATTTTTGTGCTTTTTTACTAGTTCTTTTGAACTATGATTACGATTACCATTGCATAAAATTGGTATTCAGTAACATTTTACATTTATCAAATCTATATTTTTATATTTAACAAAAGATTTTTCTAGTTTTATGCTTTTGTAATGTAAAGTCATAGTTTTAGTTTTGTTTACATTTAAGGGGTACCCAACACTATAACCCAAAAATGCCTGTCGTTTAATTTTTCTTGTTTTCTCTCACTGATAAACTAGGCCAAGCTAAACATCTTATAAAAATTTTAAAAGATTTGAACCATAGGTTTAAAAGATTTGGCAACTCAAATATGGCATCTTTTACATGCTAGTATCGGCGAAATTTGGAAGTTTCAGAAGCATGGGTATAGGGTATATATGTTGATATTTTAAAATTAATCCTAAATTGAAAATATCATAGTTAATAATGATAACTGAGGCGAATATCAGTTCACTGATAACCTTTACTTGTAAGTTTTTTATTCTGGATTGAAATTTTGTCCGAATAAAAAGGGGTATCAGAGTCAGTCCCGAAAAGTGAATGCGATGGTTTTATTATTTGAAGAAGAAATTTTTTTTTGAAGAAAAAATGTGTCGTTTAATTTTTTTTAAAAACTAACCATTTGGAGTGCTATACCAGTCGGTTGTCCTTGCAAAAATGATAAAATTTAACCGCCAGATTTTTTCGTATTAAAATTTAAAATACGCCCCCCACCCTCAAATTCGCTTAATAAATGAGAGCAAAATTCATTCTGATAGTACATAATGGCCATAACTTTTTTGTCTTTTCATCTAGGCCTTAGATATTTGGCATGTGGATGTATCATCATGGAGTTAACTGTCTTGCATCATAATGACCTTCATGTGAACTTCAAATTTGACCTCAAGGTCAACCAAATGTTTTTTCGTAAGAAACACAACCAGGCCATAACTTCTTCGTCTGTTGACCTAGAACTTACATCTTTAGCAAGTGAATGTATCATCATGAGGTGGTATGCCCCTTTAAAATTTTGACCTTCATGTGACCTTGAACTTTGACCTCAAGGACGATAAACGTATTTTTGGTGAGAAACACTTGTGCAGGCCATGACTTTAATGCAGTTATAAATTAATATTTCGTTAAAAAATACATACTACTCAAGCTTTAATCGACCATACAACAATATAGACACACATTATGACATATCAACACATGACATGCACACGGAATACATAATGGACATGTAGTTACATAAAATTGTTTTTAAAAGGTATAGTTTCTATTGAAGCGCAGTGTACGTACTTAACTACTAAACAGAATGTTGTTTTATTTTAATTTCATACATGGATTCTGCTTGTAAAAGTACACGAGATGTTAAAATAAAAAAGGGTGTAACCGATTTTTGTGTTTGAGATACGAGCTGAGACCTCACTTTAAGCATGAGACGCTAAAAATACCTACGATACATAGGGAAAAGCTTAAAAATCGGCAGATATTTTACATGATCAAGATTTTCAATTTATTGGTCTACATATTCAAAAATATACAATTCAAAACTGAACGACAAAACCATTGGTGCAAAGAACCACTGCTCCTGAGTGATGAAATAGAGCTGACTGTGCAAGATCCTTATGTATAATCAAGTTCATTAAACATAGAATTTGTTAGTATTTCTGCAAAGGTTATGAAAATTAGATACAACTGGTTTTTAGTTAAAAGCAAATCAGTCTTAAAAATGCTACTGTATCAAAAAAAAGTCTTTAGTCTTAAATGCATGATTTTTTTATTAGTTGTTAGCGGCTTTGAACTAGCTGTCAGTAACTGCATGTACTCTCAGATCAGTACTTAGTGTCATTTTGTTGTTTGGATATACAAGTACCCGGCCACGTCCATTCTGTGTTTTTGTTCGATGTATTTCTATTTTTATCAATCTAATGAGTTAAGCCTTTCTCAACTCATTTTTATAGTTCGCTTTTATGTTGTACTGTTACACCAATGTCCCAGGTTAGGGAGGTTGGGATCCCGCTAACATGTTTAACTCCAGCACATTCTGTATGTATGTGCCTGTCCTAAGTCAGGAGCCTGTAATTCAGTGATTGTCGTTTGTTGATGTGTTACATATTTGTTTTTCATTTATATTTTATACATAAATTAGGCCGTTAGTTTTCTCGTTTGAATTGTGTAACATTTGCCATTTTGGGCCTTTTTAGCTGACTATGCGGTATGGGCTTTGCGCACTGTAGAAGGTCATACGGTGACCTATAGTTGTTAATGTCTGTGGCATTTGGTCTCTTGTGGAGAGTTGTTTCATAGGCAATCACACCACATCTTCTTTTTATATCTTAACTCATTTCACCTCTCATTCCACCAAACATCAAACTGCAGTTACAAGTGTCACATATTTTTGTTATTATTATACAGTTACTCTATTCAGTCATAATCTTGAATTGAGATTTGAGAAGAGAATTTTCCACTTGGCTTATTGGCAATCACACCACATTTTCGTTTATATATTTACTTCAAAATTGCATTCAAAAATTCGGAAAGATACACAAACATGACAAAAGCACAACAAAAGAAAAAAAATTTCGCTTTCGTTTGATAAAGCAAAATAACATGTTCTATTTATATCATTCATGTGTAGTTTCAGTTTCAACCCTGATTCTAAATTTAGACTTTACTTTCCCAAAAATTGCGGACGGAATAGAAGACACCCGTTTATTTTCTACACATGTCAGGATAAAGATTGAAAACAGAGACTAGAAAGATATATTTTTTTTTCTAATTCAGATAAATGTAAGAGTGCTAAATTATGTGTAGTGATTTGTGGACTGAATCTGATATATATTTTTTCTTCTTGGTGTCTTTGTTCCTCGACGTGTAAAATGATGCACTTCCACATGTGGCTGATTATTCCCTCGGTATCTTCTAACTTTTTGCATGAATATAAATCATGTAATAAAATTTTTCATTACAATTAAATAAAATTTGCCAGCGTTTTCTAACACACAAATACACATGTCATTTATAAATTATTTGTAACCTACAATTTTACATTACTATTACTAAGCCCACGGTGTATTTCATTAAAACTACGGTTTTCAAAAAGTATCATGGAGTCAATTCAGTTTTGATTTTAAAATAATCGATTTGGTACGAAAATCTACCAACAGAAGCATTATACAATTGTCCATGGTTTATATATTTATTTAGTTAAAATTTTATTGTGAAGGAGCTATCATTTGAGAAGGGGTGAGGAGGATGGGGCTTGGATGAAATTTGAAAAAGGACAGAACAGGAATTTTGATTAAAAAAGCAGGATGAGCAACTTGGCAAAATAAAAGCAGGATAACAATTTATGTAAATAAATGTTAGGATAAACTAATAAAAAGGCAGGTCCGAAAAGAGTGTAAAATAAAAATACCCCCCTCCCCAAAAAAACCCACCACCACTTAAAATCAAATAGACTTTTGACTTTTTATACTTTAATTTATTATATGTAAGACCTGGGTAAAAAAAGGAAAACAGTTATATGGTCCTTTCTGTTTCCCTTCTTTTCTAATCTCCTGATTTTCTTTTGTAAATTTATTTCACTTTGAAATTTTCCTATTATGTCTCTTTGAAGATTCATTTATGGAAAATGTGTAGCTATAAATGGATTAAAAGATTGAATGAATAACAATAGGTGTACATCTGCTCTTAGCAACAATGTAAACATTCGGATCATGATCTTTTAAAAGCTTGCATATTGCATGTGATTTTAAAACGCAGCAATGAATCAGACTATGAGTAAGAGTTATCTTTTCTTAGGTGTTCTGTACCCCTTAATGTAAGTTGCCATTTATCACAATTATAGTCTTCCAAATTATTTATTAATAAGCTATTTTGCAAACCTTCTTGGTTTTCTAATAATATTAGAAGATCGTCCGCAAACATTAGACAATTTACCTCGGAGTCAAAAGAAACTTATTTAAAAGGATAATTATAATTTTATAAGAGTTCACTTTCAATATCATTTATAAAAAAATTAAACAAAGAGGGCTCAAAGGTTCTCCTTGTACATGTATTACTCCTCTTGATATTTCAAAAATTTCTGAGTGCTGATTTTGTGCTTTAATGGCTGATTAAGGTTTAATATATTGCTGTTTAATTATTTTATTTTTTTTACCTACCTCTAGGTTGTATAATTTATACAGAAGTTAGGGCTTTTCTCCATACAGAGCCAAAAGCCTTCCTAAGGTCAACAAATATGAAAATAAGAAGATGTTGTATGATTGCCAATGAGACAACTTTCCACAAGAGACCAAATGACACAGAAATTAAAAACTATAGGTCACCGTACGGCCTTCAACAGTGTGCAAAACCCATTACCCAAAGCATGCATATATTTTCTTTTTAATTTTATGTAAATATTTATTTATTAGTGACTTCAACACAAAGATACTGCGTCAGCTGTCCTTTAATTCTTACAAAAACCGAATGACTTCTTCTGACAACATCTTCCATTTTTTATAAGTCTTTCATTTAAGATAGCACTGCTTCCTCTTATTTTTGACATAAATAAATATAATATTATGTTCCATGAGGAAATTTACTTCTTTTGAAGTGTTGATGTCATTTATACAAAGATTACACTAACTAAACTGGATTTTTGCGGTATCTGAACTACATAAGAAAATGCCTGTACCGAGTCAGGAATATGACAGTTGTTATCCATTCGTTTGATGTGTTTGAGCTTTTGATTTTGCCATTTGCTTAGGGACTTTCCGTTTAGAATTTTCCTCGGAGTTCGGTATTTTTGTTATTTTACTTTTTTCGACTGTCACATGAGATTTTACAGATCATTGACACAAATCGATGTTGACCTTGCTTGTAACTAAAATGCGCTGTAAAACTATTTTGTGTGTGCTGTCAGTCTAACGGGCTGTCAGAAAATCGGATCCAAATAAAAATTCAAACAGGGATGAATGATAATAAAAATGTTAATTGGCATACATTATGTGAAAACCAAAGGGGTCAGTCGTCTGGAGATTGCTCACTGTACGATATTTTATTGACTTCATTGTTGAAGACCTCACAGAAGCTTCATGATGAGGAACAGCAGAAATAGTAGTATGTGCTAAATATTTTTTACCCACAGAAACCTTTTCCTTAAATAGATTACTGCTGAACGTTGAGAAAGCTCATCAATAAATAACACGGGTAAAACTTCTAAAAGGATTTATATAGGTATATTATAATCTTCTTTTATTTCACTTTTTTTCGAGGTTTTAAAAATTGACGATATTAAGGATATTTAGAATTGTTATCATTAATTATTATGTCTCGGATAGGTTAACTAAAATAGATAGGTTCGTCAAAGAATGCGTTAACAACTGAATGGTACTCTGATTGGCCAATATTTTAACATTTCTAACATAGTTAGAAACTGAAAATACTGAAACCAAAATTTGTCGATATTGTCGGGGTTTATTGATATTATGATGTATAACTGATTAAAAGAGAATTAATAAAGACCAGATTCGGTATTTTTTTAGCGTTTTAACTTTTAATTTTTACTTGCCATTCGGACAAGTACACTGCAGTCTTTACATGCCCGATGATGACTTTCACTTGCCCCGGGCCGTTAATGTCGAACCGTGACGTAACGGTAACCATTTTAAATCTTTTTGTGGTAAATACTCATATTTGCCGAAACCTACGTACTTAGCTTCAGCTTTGATCCATAATTTGGTTACATGTTAAGAAATTTTAATACCTCCATAATATTGTTTTCACTGTCGTGAAAATTGGTATTCTATATTTTTTTCTATGTTTTCCTCAGCGAAACAAGATTGTGAAAAACAAGAAGCATAAATTATCAGAATAAATTAGATCAAATTAGTTGTTGTACCTTTTCATTACAGAGGGTGGTAAAGGGTTATAAATTTTCGTGCAACGTTTTCGGTCTTTTTATTTCACGTGATTTCGTGTTTTGATGTTTTATTTCTCGTTTTCTCGTGTTTGGTTCGATGTGCGTGCTTCGTGTTTCCCCTTATTTATTTTCCGTGTTTCGTGTCGGTACTCTTAATTTCTCGTGCTTGTCCCGCATTTGATAATAAAGTAAGCCGGGACTAATTTAAAGTCAGCCCGGATATTGGTTAACTATGAATAATATTTTTTTTCAAATCAGATGCAACTGCGGACGCTAAAAGGTGACCGCAGGGTCTTCATGTCCATTAATAATGACTGCATGATCTCCAAGAACTAGTACTATTTTCTTTAATGAGGGTGGTAAAGGGTTATTTTCGTGCAACGTGATCGCCGTTTTTATTTCACATTCAACGTGTTTTTACTTTTTATTTGACGTTCAGTCGTGCAAGACAGGTGCCTCGTTCAACGTGTTCTGCTTATTTAATTTTACGTGCGTCGTGATTTTCAAATGCTTATTTTGCGTGCTCGGTATTTTCAAATAAAATTCAAACACTTGGCAGGGATCGTTAAGAAATACTTTTCTAAAAGCCGTAAACCATTTATATTATAAATGTGTATACTAAATCTGGAATATCAAGTAAAACACAGAGTTTATATATACAAGAAGACAGTGACTCAGTCACAAAGGTTCACATCAAAGTCTTTATTTTCGTGTAACGTTCATGACAGAAATTATTTCACGTTCAACGTGAAATTATGTCTTATTTCACGTTTGTTTGCGTGCAAGCACCCCTTTACCACCCTCTTTAATATTTAGATCTACGATTTTATTTCTCGTGCTTCGTTTTTCCCGATTTTTATTTTCCGTGCAACGTTTTGCGATTTTTATTTCACGTGTTTCCGTGTTCATTTCTACCATAGGGTACCTTTAAATAGTATATATGCTTTATGTGTATGTTAATCAAAGAAATAACAAGATAAAACCATACAGAGGCTCCATTTCAAATCCATCCCTGTGACGTCAGGGGAACGACCTTTTTGCACAACGCTTAGCGTGACGTCACTTTGGATACAAGAAGAAAGCGTTTGCACTGCAAGACAATCACACACTCCAGGTGTCTTAAAGTAAGTTTTGTAAGACTGCTCGCTATATTCAATTCAAATACAAACCAAATGCTTACAGCGCAACAGATCATTATACACCTTATCGCTATTCCCGGCTGACCTGAGAATCTGTCCTGCTTGAACTTTTGACGTCATACAACAATCACTTTTCCAGTGTGGTGTCAGATATTTTGTATTGTGACGTCAAAATTTTACGGAACCTGTGTGATGTCCAGTAATGGCGGACAAATAGAGATAAGGTGTATTCTTTACCTACATTTTTTTTATATAACACATATGGTCCGCAAATTGTCAAAAATATCATAAGGACCTATGCATGTATGAGCTACGGTTCCGCAGCTAGGTTCTTATACATCCCCACAACAAAAAGACACAAAGTACAGATCTGAGAGTACTCGCAGTTACTGATAGCTAGTTCAAAGCCAATAACAACTAATACAAAAATCATGCATCTAAGACCCCGTCCACACTAGCATTTTTAAATCGATCTAAATAAAACCAGTTAGCATTGACATTATCAACGATCTCTATCGGTCTAAAAAATAGAATTATTCAATCAAATTAATGTGTTGATACACACGCTTGCAAAAAAAAAAAAATGGATGGAGTAATTATTTCAACTTGAATTACAAGTTCAAATGTTGATACTGCGGTTCGTATAGTTTTCGTTAATTTTCAGCCCTTTTATGTTGGTCATCCATTTTGTAAAAATTGCACGTGTGATTTTTCCGCCACTCATGTGCACAAACCATTTTCGATTCAATCGTTGTAGTTTAAATCGATCTCTGCGTTCACATATAAAGTAAGATCGGTTCACTTTAGATGGATTCATTCAAACTAAACTCATAGATTGAAAATAAACTGACAACGCCATGGCTAAAAATAAAAAGACAAACAGACAAATAATAGTACAGAAGACACAACATAGAACACTAAACTAAACACGAACCCCACCAAAAACTGGGGGTGATCTCAGGTGCTCCGCAAGGGTAAGCAGATCCTGCTTCACATGTGGCACCCGTCTAGGTTAGAAGAGGGGTTCAGCGCCTACAAAAATATACTGAGCTTTTCTAAAGCCAGGTAGAAGCCTTTGGCCAAGTGGTTGTCGTTATCACATACCCTTTGTTTGTCGTGTTTATTTGACGATCTTTCAATGCTAAAAGCTTAAACATATGTCGTGAACTTTCTCATTTTAATTGTTTCACATTTAATTATATGGAGGTCAGTCTTACATACAAAAAGAGAGGCGAAAGATACCAAAGGGATAGTCAAACTCACAAGTCGAAAACAAACTGCCAAATGCGATTGCAAAACACGAAAACTGACCAAAAGACATTTAACAGAACACTGTAGGGAGATCACATATACAAAACTATTGTTGAAGGCAGTACGATGACCCGTAGTTAATAGCCATGTCTTGGTGTCTTTGGTGGCTATAGGTGTCTCAAATATCATGACTTTCATATCATAACGGACTCTTTCAAACCAAAAGAAAATTCCGAAATGTTTATTCAGGACTGAGCTGCTCAAAACTATGGCTAAATTTATCCACTGGTTAGCTTATATATCCAATGGATAATTATCTTATCCAGTGGCATACTATCCGTTGGCTATTTTTCAATTGCTCAAAAGCAAAATTGAAGTATGGTTAGTTAGCCACTGGTTAAGTTACTGATTAACCAGTGGTTATCAGCTACTTTACTTTCTACTCATCCCAAGTAACCATAATTATTTATCAAGTTATCTGCACTAATAAAAAATAAATCGTAAATATTACATAACCGTGCAACTGAAATTTCAACTGCGAGTGTTTCACAATAGTGTTCGTAACCACAGGTACACATGTACAAGAGGAGATTTTATTTAATGTAAACATAATACTGAATACACTATAAAGTTAGTGTATAATGGCTATATATTTTACTAAAGTAGTAAAGAAAATCTCATCTTGTACCATTGATCGTTAACTTACAAAGAAGAAGGGTGCTCTCTAACACGACCGCGTTAATGTCTAAAAAGAATCTTTTATTCCCCGGAAGAAAATTATCATCACATATTATTTTCTTTCAGCTCAGCTTTAAATCGTACTTTGAAATGTTCGTCAGTTATTTTTTTGGTATGGTGTATTGGTTTCCATTTTTTACTTTTTATTTTCGGGGAGGGCTGTGTATTTTTTTTTTTTTGGGGGTATATTAGGAAAAAGCTGGGTCTGTTTTCGATATTGTTTTAGAATGACGAAATCATTTAAAAACCGACATTTATTGAATGTAATGTAAAAAAAGGAGACTATCGACAAGCCAACGTTAATTCATAGTGGGACATGATGCTGGCACACATAAAGGTACATTATTTGTGGTTATTTTCCGGACCATATGAGCTAGGACCATATGAGTACTAGGACCATATGAGCATATACTCGTTTGGTTATTAACGGGCCGAATATATGAGGATTTAGACCAAATACGTATTTTCAAATAAATCCTAATTTTCTACTCAGGGACACACTACTTTTTTCCGAAAAATTGGCTGAATCTTGGTTCATCTGTCGTTATTAGGTGAAACCACAAGTATTTGAGGGATTAGCTTTTTTGCGTTTACCCCGGTGTTTCGATAAGTTCGAAAGAAAAATAGTCTTCTAATATAATGTTTATTCAATTTTGCACAAAAAGAGGGACAGCATGTAGTAACTGTGGTTAAATAAATAGAAGATCGTATGAATATGAACAATAACACATTTTATAACTAAAACTTATTTCACTTAATATTGATTTTACCCAAAATTAATTTTAGCAAAATAAAGTGCCTATTATTAAAACAATTGACTTTTGTTTAACTGTTCATTTAGATTTTTTAAAGTTATTTTCAAAAGCCGACATATTGTGATGCGTAAGTAAAAAGTCGATAATGAAATTTGTAAAATGCTTGTAATATAATTTTAACTTTTAAGTAGTTTTAACTAATGACTAAAATTCATGTTGTCTTGTAATTATGGAACAATGATTAGCATATGACTGAATAAGTCAAAATTCAATTTTTAAAAACGCCTAATTTCATACCTTATGCAATTTACAGTAAAAGAATCTTTTCAACTTTCGTCGTATTATTTACCCGGACCATACGCATATGGTCATGACCATACAGCACCGCCTCGGTGGTCTCGTGGGAGCACGTTCGCCTCGAGTGCGGGAGGTCCGGGTCAAACCAAAGACTTTAAAATTTAAAAACTGCTTCTCCGCTAGGCACGCGGCATTAAGGAGTAAAAAAAAGACTGGTCGACTCGGAGTCAGAAAAAATGTATCCGGGTAAGGTGACATGTCTTCCTGCGAACTGTAACCTCGTGAAATAGCACGTTAAAAGTTCGGCTCAGCATGTACAAAGCAGGGACTGAGGGTTAATATTCATATTACATTAACATGTTCTCGTCCTGAATATGTAAATTAATTTGCCGCTGGACGTTAAGCAGCCATCCATCCATCATCATTATCACGACCATACGTGTATTGTCCAAATACTCCAGAACAGTTCTATTAGGAACAAGCTGGGTCTGTTTTGATGTTGTTTGAGAATGGCGAAATTTTTTAAAATAAAAAGAACCTGACAAATATGCATAAAGACTTCGACATTTATTGAACCCAATTCAACAAAATAAATTTCTTAATTGTTTGCACTGTAATTATACGTACTATGAGCTCGTAAAAGTTTATAAAATATCTAGCTATGGATACCTATCCCGAATGTAAAAAGGGATCATCATCTACCGACAAGACAACGTAAATTCGTAGTGGGACATGATGCATTAACCATAAACGTAGCTCTATAAGAGGGTCCTTCAACCTCCTTAATAATGTACAGTTAGATTCAGCATATCACCTTTTGACCTTTTGACCTTAATGTGGACCAATTTGAAAACCAGGCCCAACATCAATAATCTAAATGTACGGTTAGAGTCAGCATACAGTCTTCAAGCTAAACTTTTGAATCTACAATTTTACGAAAATTTTAGATTATATTGGCCTGTAGATATGATTTATTCAGGCCCGACAGCATTTTACAAACCTGGACTGGTGGGCCTGTGGTTAAGTGCGAAGACTGAGCATATCAAAGAAGCCCAAATATTCAATTTTGTTGAAATCAAACAAACTTTAATTTTGTATCCTTTGGACCTATAAATATGGACCAATTTGAAAACAAGGCAAAATTTATAATCCAAATACACGGTCAGATTCGGCATATCATATAACTCCAGTCATTCAATTTTGATGAAATCAAACAAAGTTTAATTTTGGATCCTTTGGACCTCAATGTGGACCAATTTAAAACGGAGCCCAAAATTCAAAATCTAAATACACGGTTAGATTTGGCATATTATAGACACCCAGTAATTCAATTATTAATGAAATCAAACAAAGTTTTCACGGTTATATTCAGCATATTAAAGAACTAAAAGAATTCAAGACTTTGAATTAAACCCTTGAAATTGGTCAAGAAATAAGCAATTTATACAAAGTATAGTAAGTATTACCCGCTTTAGTCTCTAATTCTAAACGGTTTGGGCCATAATCCCAAAATCAATCCCAACCTTTCTTTTTATATGGAACCTTGTGGTACACCGTACAATTTCATAGAGATCCTTAGACTTACACTCGATTCATTGTCTGGAAACCAGAAAATCCTTGTTTTTTTGTGCCCCTAATTCCTAGCCGGTTTGAACTATAACCCCCCGAATGTATCCCAACCTTCCTTTTGAGGTATTGGGCCTTGTGAAACAATTTCATAGAGATCCATACACTAATACAAAAGTAATTGTCCTGAAACAAGAAAAATGATTGTTTTGGCCCCTAATTCCTCAACAGTTAAGACAATAAGGCCACACTTAAAAATATTTTGGTTTGCCCAAACCCTACCCAAAGATAGAAAGACAGTGGGTAGGTAGGTAGGCATTTTCTTTTTTTTTTTCGGCAAAGAGAAGTTGAAGTGTCAGATGTTTTTAGTATTCATGATTATCGCTAGTTTGTGCATTTTCCTTTGAATCGATCTTTTTGGTGATAATTTTTCATATTAGTAGCAATACACAGTTAGAAGTTTAGTTTCGCATTATGGCCATGGTGAATTTTTAAATATGAAAGTTTTTGTACAATAAAATTGATTTTAGATAGTTGAAGAATAATATAGCCTTCCAAGTGGGTTTATATGATCATTTAGATTGTTTTAGCATGTTTTATAGGCCATTTTCTGTTTGACAGTCCGTATTTTCCTATCCGCACCGCCCCTAGATCTAGAAATTATTGTAGTGTTTTTCAACAAAGATTTGTTGCTCGATCTTTTCAATTCAATTTTATGGAAAAACAAGCAGAAATGCATATGATTTTTTTTGGACCTCTTGATAGATATAGGTCTATGGTTTCAGGAAAGGTATCACTCTAATTGATTGAAATTTTCCTTTGGACCAAAATTTTGAGACTTTTGTGACATGTTCACCCCCCTTTTTTGCAATATTTTGTATCAAATAAATGCAGATTGTTGCCATGGTTACACCAAAAAGAGATTATATTTCACCTTTTTAACTATTAAAAATGAAATCTATGGAAGATGCTCTTTCCAGAAATATACACATGCATAACACAAATAGTAAGCCTTATTTATTAGATAGGAAGGAAAAGAGGGTGGTTAAAAATTATGAGTGTCAATTTTAAGATTTTTTCCTAACTGTGTATTGCTACCTTATGGCATTTGACAAAATACAGAATTGCTTATTTTAGACAAATTATACCACAAATCTATTGATATTTAGATTATAGATACAATTCTGAGGGAGAAACATCTTTTAGTATGACAATATATGTTAGTTTTGTTGTTTATTGTCCTTAGCAACCAATATAGACATTTTGACACAAAGACTTGGTTCGGTCATAAATTGATACTTTATTGGCTACCCCTAGGAAAAGAAAGAATGCGCGTTATGTAGAAACCTCAATAGGGAACGCTTTATATTTTTTCATGCAAATAAATCAAATTTATTATTTTAGTAAGTATAAAGTTACAATTTAGCATGAATTAAGTCTAAATTTGTTCCGCTGTTATAAATTAATTCAGTATTTGCTAAATTTTAACCAAGGCTTTGGTATGCTAATACACAACAAAATTGACATTCTAGAGCTTTAAAATAGCTTTAATTTGTAAAACTTGTCTACTGTTAAGGTTAATTTAAGTTTTAAACAAGAAAAGACAAGCACAGAAGGTATAGTTTTAGAAATTTGACTAAAAAGGAGAATTTACACTTTGACATGGCATGTTTCTTCATATCTCTTTTTGTTGCATTTCAGTGGCAACTGCTAACCTTCATAAAATATTCATTTCTGAACCAATTTTCAAAACTAGCAGGCCAATTTGCTCAGTTTAGCTAGAAGAACACAGAAATCCATTTAAAGTGGAATTTGAAAAAAATGTTTATCCTTAAGGTAGCAATACACAGTTAGAAGTTTAGTTTCGCATTATGGCCATGGTGAATTTTTAAATATGAAAGTTTTGTACAATAAAATTGATTTTAGATAGTTGAAGAATAATATAGCCTTCCAAGTGGGTTTATATGATCATTTAGATTGTTTTAGCATGTTTTATAGGCCATTTTTCTGTTTGACAGTCCGTATTTTCCTATCCGCACCGCCCTAGATCTAGAAATTATTGTAGTGTTTTCAACAAAGATTTGTTGCTCGATCTTTTCAATTCAATTTTATGGAAAAAAAAGCAGAAAGGCATATGAATTTTTTTGGACCTCTTGATAGATAAATGTCTATGTTTTCAGGAAAGGTATCACTCTAATTGATTGAAATTTTCCTTTGGACCAAATTTTGTAGACTTTTGTGACATTTTCATCCCCTTTTTGCAATATTTTGTATCAAATAAATGCAGATTGTTGCCATGGTTACACCAAAAAGAGATTATATTTCACCTTTTTAACTATTGAAAATGAAATCTATGGAAGATGCTCTTTCCAGAAATATACACATGCATAACACAAATAGTAAGCCTTATTTATTAGATAGGAAGGAAAAGAGGGTGGTTAAAAATTATGAGTGTCAATTTTAAGATTTTTTCCTAACTGTGTATTGCTACCTTATGGCATTTGACAAAATACAGAATTGCTTATTTTTAGACAAATTATACCACAAATCTATTGATATTTAGATTATAGATACAATTCTGAGGGAGAAACATCTTTTAGTATGACAATATATGTTAGTTTTGTTGTTTATTGTCCTTAGCAACCAATATAGACATTTTGACACAAAGACTTGGTTCGGTCATAAATTGATACTTTATTGGCTACCCCTAGGAAAAGAAAGAATGCGCGTTATGTAGAAACCTCAATAGGGAACGCTTTATATTTTTCATGCAAATAAATCAAATTTATTATTTTAGTAAGTATAAAGTTACAATTTAGCATGAATTAAGTCTAAATTTGTTCCGCTGTTATAAATTAATTCAGTATTTGCTAAATTTTAACCAAGGCTTTGGTATGCTAATACACAACAAAATTGACATTCTAGAGCTTTAAAATAGCTTTAATTTGTAAAACTTGTCTACTGTTAAGGTTAATTTAAGTTTTAAACAAGAAAAGACAAGCACAGAAGGTATAGTTTTAGAAATTTGACTAAAAAGGAGAATTTACACTTTGACATGGCATGTTTCTTCATATCTCTTTTTGTTGCATTTCAGTGGCAACTGCTAACCTTCATAAAATATTCATTTCTGAACCAATTTTCAAAACTAGCAGGCCAATTTGCTCAGTTTAGCTAGAAGAACACAGAAATCCATTTAAAGTGGAATTTGAAAAAAATGTTTATCCTTAAGGTAGCAATACACAGTTAGAAGTTTAGTTTCGCATTATGGCCATGGTGAATTTTTAAATATGAAAGTTTTGTACAATAAAATTGATTTTAGATAGTTGAAGAATAATATAGCCTTCCAAGTGGGTTTATATGATCATTTAGATTGTTTTAGCATGTTTTATAGGCCATTTTTCTGTTTGACAGTCCGTATTTTCCTATCCGCACCGCCCTAGATCTAGAAATTATTGTAGTGTTTTCAACAAAGATTTGTTGCTCGATCTTTTCAATTCAATTTTATGGAAAAACAAGCAGAAATGCATATGATTTTTTTTGGACCTCTTGATAGATATAGGTCTATGGTTTCAGGAAAGGTATCACTCTAATTGATTGAAATTTTCCTTTGGACCAAAATTTTGAGACTTTTGTGACATGTTCACCCCCCTTTTTTGCAATATTTTGTATCAAATAAATGCAGATTGTTGCCATGGTTACACCAAAAAGAGATTATATTTCACCTTTTTAACTATTAAAAATGAAATCTATGGAAGATGCTCTTTCCAGAAATATACACATGCATAACACAAATAGTAAGCCTTATTTATTAGATAGGAAGGAAAAGAGGGTGGTTAAAAATTATGAGTGTCAATTTTAAGATTTTTTCCTAACTGTGTATTGCTACCTTATGGCATTTGACAAAATACAGAATTGCTTATTTTTAGACAAATTATACCACAAATCTATTGATATTTAGATTATAGATACAATTCTGAGGGAGAAACATCTTTTAGTATGACAATATATGTTAGTTTTGTTGTTTATTGTCCTTAGCAACCAATATAGACATTTTGACACAAAGACTTGGTTCGGTCATAAATTGATACTTTATTGGCTACCCCTAGGAAAAGAAAGAATGCGCGTTATGTAGAAACCTCAATAGGGAACGCTTTATATTTTTTCATGCAAATAAATCAAATTTATTATTTTAGTAAGTATAAAGTTACAATTTAGCATGAATTAAGTCTAAATTTGTTCCCGCTGTTATAAATTAATTCAGTATTTGCTAAATTTTAACCAAGGCTTTGGTATGCTAATACACAACAAAATTGACATTCTAGAGCTTTAAAATAGCTTTAATTTGTAAAACTTGTCTACTGTTAAGGTTAATTTAAGTTTTAAACAAGAAAAGACAAGCACAGAAGGTATAGTTTTAGAAATTTGACTAAAAAGGAGAATTTACACTTTGACATGGCATGTTTCTTCATATCTCTTTTTGTTGCATTTCAGTGGCAACTGCTAACCTTCATAAAATATTCATTTCTGAACCAATTTTCAAAACTAGCAGGCCAATTTGCTCAGTTTAGCTAGAAGAACACAGAAATCCATTTAAAGTGGAATTTGAAAAAAATGTTTATCCTTAAGGTAGCAATACACAGTTAGAAGTTTAGTTTCGCATTATGGCCATGGTGAATTTTTAAATATGAAAGTTTTTGTACAATAAAATTGATTTTAGATAGTTGAAGAATAATATAGCCTTCCAAGTGGGTTTATATGATCATTTAGATTGTTTTAGCATGTTTTATAGGCCATTTTTCTGTTTGACAGTCCGTATTTTCCTATCCGCACCGCCCTAGATCTAGAAATTATTGTAGTGTTTTTCAACAAAGATTTGTTGCTCGATCTTTTCAATTCAATTTTATGGAAAAACAAGCAGAAATGCATATGATTTTTTGGACCTCTTGATAGATATAGGTCTATGGTTTCAGGAAAGGTATCACTCTAATTGATTGAAATTTTCCTTTGGACCAAATTTTGAGACTTTTGTGACATGTTCACCCCTTTTTGCAATATTTTGTATCAAATAAATGCAGATTGTTGCCATGGTTACACCAAAAGAGATTATATTTCACCTTTTTAACTATTAAAAATGAAATCTATGGAAGATGCTCTTTCCAGAAATATACACATGCATAACACAAATAGTAAGCCTTATTTATTAGATAGGAAGGAAAAGAGGGTGGTTAAAAATTATGAGTGTCAATTTTAAGATTTTTCCTAACTGTGTATTGCTACCTTATGGCATTTGACAAAATACAGAATTGCTTATTTTTAGACAAATTATACCACAAATCTATTGATATTTAGATTATAGATACAATTCTGAGGGAGAAACATCTTTTAGTATGACAATATATGTTAGTTTTGTTGTTTATTGTCCTTAGCAACCAATATAGACATTTTGACACAAAGACTTGGTTCGGTCATAAATTGATACTTTATTGGCTACCCTAGGAAAAGAAAGAATGCGTTATGTAGAAACCTCAATAGGGAACGCTTTATATTTTTCATGCAAATAAATCAAATTTATTATTTTAGTAAGTATAAAGTTACAATTTAGCATGAATTAAGTCTAAATTTGTTCCGCTGTTATAAATTAAT
Organism: Mytilus coruscus; assembly: GCA_017311375.1. Classification (NCBI taxonomy): domain Eukaryota; kingdom Metazoa; phylum Mollusca; class Bivalvia; order Mytilida; family Mytilidae; genus Mytilus; species Mytilus coruscus. The sequence continues at coordinate 66,964,138 of CM029605.1, read as the reverse complement.
TCAGTATTTGCTAAATTTTAACCAAGGCTTTGGTATGCTAATACACAACAAAATTGACATTCTAGAGCTTTAAAATAGCTTTAATTTGTAAAACTTGTCTACTGTTAAGGTTAATTTAAGTTTTAAACAAGAAAAGACAAGCACAGAAGGTATAGTTTTAGAAATTTGACTAAAAAGGAGAATTTACACTTTGACATGGCATGTTTCTTCATATCTCTTTTTGTTGCATTTCAGTGGCAACTGCTAACCTTCATAAAATATTCATTTCTGAACCAATTTTCAAAACTAGCAGGCCAATTTGCTCAGTTTAGCTAGAAGAACACAGAAATCCATTTAAAGTGGAATTTGAAAAAAATGTTTATCCTTAAGGTAGCAATACACAGTTAGAAGTTTAGTTTCGCATTATGGCCATGGTGAATTTTTAAATATGAAAGTTTTTGTACAATAAAATTGATTTTAGATAGTTGAAGAATAATATAGCCTTCCAAGTGGGTTTATATGATCATTTAGATTGTTTTAGCATGTTTTATAGGCCATTTTTCTGTTTGACAGTCCGTATTTTCCTATCCGCACCGCCCTAGATCTAGAAATTATTGTAGTGTTTTTCAACAAAGATTTGTTGCTCGATCTTTTCAATTCAATTTTATGGAAAAACAAGCAGAAATGCATATGATTTTTTGGACCTCTTGATAGATATAGGTCTATGGTTTCAGGAAAGGTATCACTCTAATTGATTGAAATTTTCCTTTGGACCAAATTTTGAGACTTTTGTGACATGTTCACCCCTTTTTGCAATATTTTGTATCAAATAAATGCAGATTGTTGCCATGGTTACACCAAAAGAGATTATATTTCACCTTTTAACTATTAAAAATGAAATCTATGGAAGATGCTCTTTCCAGAAATATACACATGCATAACACAAATAGTAAGCCTTATTTATTAGATAGGAAGGAAAAGAGGGTGGTTAAAAATTATGAGTGTCAATTTTAAGATTTTTCCTAACTGTGTATTGCTACCTTATGGCATTTGACAAAATACAGAATTGCTTATTTTAGACAAATTATACCACAAATCTATTGATATTTAGATTATAGATACAATTCTGAGGGAGAAACATCTTTTAGTATGACAATATATGTTAGTTTTGTTGTTTATTGTCCTTAGCAACCAATATAGACATTTTGACACAAAGACTTGGTTCGGTCATAAATTGATACTTTATTGGCTACCCTAGGAAAAGAAAGAATGCGCGTTATGTAGAAACCTCAATAGGGAACGCTTTATATTTTTCATGCAAATAAATCAAATTTATTATTTTAGTAAGTATAAAGTTACAATTTAGCATGAATTAAGTCTAAATTTGTTCCGCTGTTATAAATTAATTCAGTATTTGCTAAATTTTAACCAAGGCTTTGGTATGCTAATACACAACAAAATTGACATTCTAGAGCTTTAAAATAGCTTTAATTTGTAAAACTTGTCTACTGTTAAGGTTAATTTAAGTTTTAAACAAGAAAAGACAAGCACAGAAGGTATAGTTTTAGAAATTTGACTAAAAAGGAGAATTTACACTTTGACATGGCATGTTTCTTCATATCTCTTTTTGTTGCATTTCAGTGGCAACTGCTAACCTTCATAAAATATTCATTTCTGAACCAATTTTCAAAACTAGCAGGCCAATTTGCTCAGTTTAGCTAGAAGAACACAGAAATCCATTTAAAGTGGAATTTGAAAAAAATGTTTATCCTTAAGGTAGCAATACACAGTTAGAAGTTTAGTTTCGCATTATGGCCATGGTGAATTTTTAAATATGAAAGTTTTTGTACAATAAAATTGATTTTAGATAGTTGAAGAATAATATAGCCTTCCAAGTGGGTTTATATGATCATTTAGATTGTTTTAGCATGTTTTATAGGCCATTTTTCTGTTTGACAGTCCGTATTTTCCTATCCGCACCGCCCTAGATCTAGAAATTATTGTAGTGTTTTTCAACAAAGATTTGTTGCTCGATCTTTTCAATTCAATTTTATGGAAAACAAGCAGAAATGCATATGATTTTTTGGACCTCTTGATAGATATAGGTCTATGGTTTCAGGAAAGGTATCACTCTAATTGATTGAAATTTTCCTTTGGACCAAATTTTGAGACTTTTGTGACATGTTCACCCCTTTTTGCAATATTTTGTATCAAATAAATGCAGATTGTTGCCATGGTTACACCAAAAGAGATTATATTTCACCTTTTAACTATTAAAATGAAATCTATGGAAGATGCTCTTTCCAGAAATATACACATGCATAACACAAATAGTAAGCCTTATTTATTAGATAGGAAGGAAAAGAGGGTGGTTAAAAATTATGAGTGTCAATTTTAAGATTTTTCCTAACTGTGTATTGCTACCTTATGGCATTTGACAAAATACAGAATTGCTTATTTTAGACAAATTATACCACAAATCTATTGATATTTAGATTATAGATACAATTCTGAGGGAGAAACATCTTTTAGTATGACAATATATGTTAGTTTTGTTGTTTATTGTCCTTAGCAACCAATATAGACATTTTGACACAAAGACTTGGTTCGGTCATAAATTGATACTTTATTGGCTACCCTAGGAAAAGAAAGAATGCGTTATGTAGAAACCTCAATAGGGAACGCTTTATATTTTTCATGCAAATAAATCAAATTTATTATTTTAGTAAGTATAAAGTTACAATTTAGCATGAATTAAGTCTAAATTTGTTCCGCTGTTATAAATTAATTCAGTATTTGCTAAATTTTAACCAAGGCTTTGGTATGCTAATACACAACAAAATTGACATTCTAGAGCTTTAAAATAGCTTTAATTTGTAAAACTTGTCTACTGTTAAGGTTAATTTAAGTTTTAAACAAGAAAAGACAAGCACAGAAGGTATAGTTTTAGAAATTTGACTAAAAAGGAGAATTTACACTTTGACATGGCATGTTTCTTCATATCTCTTTTTGTTGCATTTCAGTGGCAACTGCTAACCTTCATAAAATATTCATTTCTGAACCAATTTTCAAAACTAGCAGGCCAATTTGCTCAGTTTAGCTAGAAGAACACAGAAATCCATTTAAAGTGGAATTTGAAAAAAATGTTTATCCTTAAGGTAGCAATACACAGTTAGAAGTTTAGTTTCGCATTATGGCCATGGTGAATTTTTAAATATGAAAGTTTTGTACAATAAAATTGATTTTAGATAGTTGAAGAATAATATAGCCTTCCAAGTGGGTTTATATGATCATTTAGATTGTTTTAGCATGTTTTATAGGCCATTTTTCTGTTTGACAGTCCGTATTTTCCTATCCGCACCGCCCCTAGATCTAGAAATTATTGTAGTGTTTTTCAACAAAGATTTGTTGCTCGATCTTTTCAATTCAATTTTATGGAAAACAAGCAGAAATGCATATGATTTTTTGGACCTCTTGATAGATATAGGTCTATGGTTTCAGGAAAGGTATCACTCTAATTGATTGAAATTTTCCTTTGGACCAAATTTTGAGACTTTTGTGACATGTTCACCCCTTTTTGCAATATTTTGTATCAAATAAATGCAGATTGTTGCCATGGTTACACCAAAAGAGATTATATTTCACCTTTTTAACTATTAAAAATGAAATCTATGGAAGATGCTCTTTCCAGAAATATACACATGCATAACACAAATAGTAAGCCTTATTTATTAGATAGGAAGGAAAAGAGGGTGGTTAAAAATTATGAGTGTCAATTTTAAGATTTTTCCTAACTGTGTATTGCTACCTTATGGCATTTGACAAAATACAGAATTGCTTATTTTAGACAAATTATACCACAAATCTATTGATATTTAGATTATAGATACAATTCTGAGGGAGAAACATCTTTTAGTATGACAATATATGTTAGTTTTGTTGTTTATTGTCCTTAGCAACCAATATAGACATTTTGACACAAAGACTTGGTTCGGTCATAAATTGATACTTTATTGGCTACCCTAGGAAAAGAAAGAATGCGTTATGTAGAAACCTCAATAGGAACGCTTTATATTTTTTCATGCAAATAAATCAAATTTATTATTTTAGTAAGTATAAAGTTACAATTTAGCATGAATTAAGTCTAAATTTGTTCCGCTGTTATAAATTAATTCAGTATTTGCTAAATTTTAACCAAGGCTTTGGTATGCTAATACACAACAAAATTGACATTCTAGAGCTTTAAAATAGCTTTAATTTGTAAAACTTGTCTACTGTTAAGGTTAATTTAAGTTTTAAACAAGAAAAGACAAGCACAGAAGGTATAGTTTTAGAAATTTGACTAAAAAGGAGAATTTACACTTTGACATGGCATGTTTCTTCATATCTCTTTTTGTTGCATTTCAGTGGCAACTGCTAACCTTCATAAAATATTCATTTCTGAACCAATTTTCAAAACTAGCAGGCCAATTTGCTCAGTTTAGCTAGAAGAACACAGAAATCCATTTAAAGTGGAATTTGAAAAAAATGTTTATCCTTAAGGTAGCAATACACAGTTAGAAGTTTAGTTTCGCATTATGGCCATGGTGAATTTTTAAATATGAAAGTTTTGTACAATAAAATTGATTTTAGATAGTTGAAGAATAATATAGCCTTCCAAGTGGGTTTATATGATCATTTAGATTGTTTTAGCATGTTTTATAGGCCATTTTTCTGTTTGACAGTCCGTATTTTCCTATCCGCACCGCCCTAGATCTAGAAATTATTGTAGTGTTTTCAACAAAGATTTGTTGCTCGATCTTTTCAATTCAATTTTATGGAAAACAAGCAGAAATGCATATGATTTTTTGGACCTCTTGATAGATATAGGTCTATGGTTTCAGGAAAGGTATCACTCTAATTGATTGAAATTTTCCTTTGGACCAAAATTTTGAGACTTTTGTGACATGTTCACCCCTTTTTGCAATATTTTGTATCAAATAAATGCAGATTGTTGCCATGGTTACACCAAAAGAGATTATATTTCACCTTTTAACTATTAAAATGAAATCTATGGAAGATGCTCTTTCCAGAAATATACACATGCATAACACAAATAGTAAGCCTTATTTATTAGATAGGAAGGAAAAGAGGGTGGTTAAAAATTATGAGTGTCAATTTTAAGATTTTTCCTAACTGTGTATTGCTACCTTATGGCATTTGACAAAATACAGAATTGCTTATTTTAGACAAATTATACCACAAATCTATTGATATTTAGATTATAGATACAATTCTGAGGGAGAAACATCTTTTAGTATGACAATATATGTTAGTTTTGTTGTTTATTGTCCTTAGCAACCAATATAGACATTTTGACACAAAGACTTGGTTCGGTCATAAATTGATACTTTATTGGCTACCCTAGGAAAAGAAAGAATGCGCGTTATGTAGAAACCTCAATAGGGAACGCTTTATATTTTTCATGCAAATAAATCAAATTTATTATTTTAGTAAGTATAAAGTTACAATTTAGCATGAATTAAGTCTAAATTTGTTCCGCTGTTATAAATTAATTCAGTATTTGCTAAATTTTAACCAAGGCTTTGGTATGCTAATACACAACAAAATTGACATTCTAGAGCTTTAAAATAGCTTTAATTTGTAAAACTTGTCTACTGTTAAGGTTAATTTAAGTTTTAAACAAGAAAAGACAAGCACAGAAGGTATAGTTTTAGAAATTTGACTAAAAAGGAGAATTTACACTTTGACATGGCATGTTTCTTCATATCTCTTTTTTGTTGCATTTCAGTGGCAACTGCTAACCTTCATAAAATATTCATTTCTGAACCAATTTTCAAAACTAGCAGGCCAATTTGCTCAGTTTAGCTAGAAGAACACAGAAATCCATTTAAAGTGGAATTTGAAAAAAATGTTTATCCTTAAGGTAGCAATACACAGTTAGAAGTTTAGTTTCGCATTATGGCCATGGTGAATTTTTAAATATGAAAGTTTTTGTACAATAAAATTGATTTTAGATAGTTGAAGAATAATATAGCCTTCCAAGTGGGTTTATATGATCATTTAGATTGTTTTTAGCATGTTTTATAGGCCATTTTTCTGTTTGACAGTCCGTATTTTCCTATCCGCACCGCCCTAGATCTAGAAATTATTGTAGTGTTTTTCAACAAAGATTTGTTGCTCGATCTTTTCAATTCAATTTTATGGAAAACAAGCAGAAATGCATATGATTTTTTTTTTTTGGACCTCTTGATAGATATAGGTCTATGGTTTCAGGAAAGGTATCACTCTAATTGATTGAAATTTTCCTTTGGACCAAATTTTTGAGACTTTTGTGACATGTTCACCCCCCTTTTTTGCAATATTTTGTATCAAATAAATGCAGATTGTTGCCATGGTTACACCAAAAAGAGATTATATTTCACCTTTTTAACTATTAAAAATGAAATCTATGGAAGATGCTCTTTCCAGAAATATACACATGCATAACACAAATAGTAAGCCTTATTTATTAGATAGGAAGGAAAAGAGGGTGGTTAAAAATTATGAGTGTCAATTTTAAGATTTTTCCTAACTGTGTATTGCTACCTTATGGCATTTGACAAAATACAGAATTGCTTATTTTAGACAAATTATACCACAAATCTATTGATATTTAGATTATAGATACAATTCTGAGGGAGAAACATCTTTTAGTATGACAATATATGTTAGTTTTGTTGTTTATTGTCCTTAGCAACCAATATAGACATTTTGACACAAAGACTTGGTTCGGTCATAAATTGATACTTTATTGGCTACCCTAGGAAAAGAAAGAATGCGCGTTATGTAGAAACCTCAATAGGGAACGCTTTATATTTTTCATGCAAATAAATCAAATTTATTATTTTAGTAAGTATAAAGTTACAATTTAGCATGAATTAAGTCTAAATTTGTTCCGCTGTTATAAATTAATTCAGTATTTGCTAAATTTTAACCAAGGCTTTGGTATGCTAATACACAACAAAATTGACATTCTAGAGCTTTAAAATAGCTTTAATTTGTAAAACTTGTCTACTGTTAAGGTTAATTTAAGTTTTAAACAAGAAAAGACAAGCACAGAAGGTATAGTTTTAGAAATTTGACTAAAAAGGAGAATTTACACTTTGACATGGCATGTTTCTTCATATCTCTTTTTGTTGCATTTCAGTGGCAACTGCTAACCTTCATAAAATATTCATTTCTGAACCAATTTTCAAAACTAGCAGGCCAATTTGCTCAGTTTAGCTAGAAGAACACAGAAATCCATTTAAAGTGGAATTTGAAAAAAATGTTTATCCTTAAGGTAGCAATACACAGTTAGAAGTTTAGTTTCGCATTATGGCCATGGTGAATTTTTAAATATGAAAGTTTTGTACAATAAAATTGATTTTAGATAGTTGAAGAATAATATAGCCTTCCAAGTGGGTTTATATGATCATTTAGATTGTTTTAGCATGTTTTATAGGCCATTTTTCTGTTTGACAGTCCGTATTTTCCTATCCGCACCGCCCTAGATCTAGAAATTATTGTAGTGTTTTTCAACAAAGATTTGTTGCTCGATCTTTTCAATTCAATTTTATGGAAAACAAGCAGAAATGCATATGATTTTTTGGACCTCTTGATAGATATAGGTCTATGGTTTCAGGAAAGGTATCACTCTAATTGATTGAAATTTTCCTTTGGACCAAATTTTGAGACTTTTGTGACATGTTCACCCCTTTTTGCAATATTTTGTATCAAATAAATGCAGATTGTTGCCATGGTTACACCAAAAGAGATTATATTTCACCTTTTAACTATTAAAATGAAATCTATGGAAGATGCTCTTTCAGAAATATACACATGCATAACACAAATAGTAAGCCTTATTTATTAGATAGGAAGGAAAAGAGGGTGGTTAAAAATTATGAGTGTCAATTTTAAGATTTTTTCCTAACTGTGTATTGCTACCTTATGGCATTTGACAAAATACAGAATTGCTTATTTTAGACAAATTATACCACAAATCTATTGATATTTAGATTATAGATACAATTCTGAGGGAGAAACATCTTTTAGTATGACAATATATGTTAGTTTTGTTGTTTATTGTCCTTAGCAACCAATATAGACATTTTGACACAAAGACTTGGTTCGGTCATAAATTGATACTTTATTGGCTACCCTAGGAAAAGAAAGAATGCGCGTTATGTAGAAACCTCAATAGGGAACGCTTTATATTTTTCATGCAAATAAATCAAATTTATTATTTTAGTAAGTATAAAGTTACAATTTAGCATGAATTAAGTCTAAATTTGTTCCGCTGTTATAAATTAATTCAGTATTTGCTAAATTTTAACCAAGGCTTTGGTATGCTAATACACAACAAAATTGACATTCTAGAGCTTTAAAATAGCTTTAATTTGTAAAACTTGTCTACTGTTAAGGTTAATTTAAGTTTTAAACAAGAAAAGACAAGCACAGAAGGTATAGTTTTAGAAATTTGACTAAAAAGGAGAATTTACACTTTGACATGGCATGTTTCTTCATATCTCTTTTTGTTGCATTTCAGTGGCAACTGCTAACCTTCATAAAATATTCATTTCTGAACCAATTTTCAAAACTAGCAGGCCAATTTGCTCAGTTTAGCTAGAAGAACACAGAAATCCATTTAAAGTGGAATTTGAAAAAAATGTTTATCCTTAAGGTAGCAATACACAGTTAGAAGTTTAGTTTCGCATTATGGCCATGGTGAATTTTTAAATATGAAAGTTTTGTACAATAAAATTGATTTTAGATAGTTGAAGAATAATATAGCCTTCCAAGTGGGTTTATATGATCATTTAGATTGTTTTAGCATGTTTTATAGGCCATTTTTCTGTTTGACAGTCCGTATTTTCCTATCCGCACCGCCCTAGATCTAGAAATTATTGTAGTGTTTTTCAACAAAGATTTGTTGCTCGATCTTTTCAATTCAATTTTATGGAAAACAAGCAGAAATGCATATGATTTTTTTGGACCTCTTGATAGATATAGGTCTATGGTTTCAGGAAAGGTATCACTCTAATTGATTGAAATTTTCCTTTGGACCAAATTTTGAGACTTTTGTGACATGTTCACCCCTTTTTGCAATATTTTGTATCAAATAAATGCAGATTGTTGCCATGGTTACACCAAAAGAGATTATATTTCACCTTTTAACTATTAAAATGAAATCTATGGAAGATGCTCTTTCCAGAAATATACACATGCATAACACAAATAGTAAGCCTTATTTATTAGATAGGAAGGAAAAGAGGGTGGTTAAAAATTATGAGTGTCAATTTTAAGATTTTTCCTAACTGTGTATTGCTACCTTATGGCATTTGACAAAATACAGAATTGCTTATTTTAGACAAATTATACCACAAATCTATTGATATTTAGATTATAGATACAATTCTGAGGGAGAAACATCTTTTAGTATGACAATATATGTTAGTTTTGTTGTTTATTGTCCTTAGCAACCAATATAGACATTTTGACACAAAGACTTGGTTCGGTCATAAATTGATACTTTATTGGCTACCCTAGGAAAAGAAAGAATGCGCGTTATGTAGAAACCTCAATAGGAACGCTTTATATTTTTCATGCAAATAAATCAAATTTATTATTTTAGTAAGTATAAAGTTACAATTTAGCATGAATTAAGTCTAAATTTGTTCCGCTGTTATAAATTAATTCAGTATTTGCTAAATTTTAACCAAGGCTTTGGTATGCTAATACACAACAAAATTGACATTCTAGAGCTTTAAAATAGCTTTAATTTGTAAAACTTGTCTACTGTTAAGGTTAATTTAAGTTTTAAACAAGAAAAGACAAGCACAGAAGGTATAGTTTTAGAAATTTGACTAAAAAGGAGAATTTACACTTTGACATGGCATGTTTCTTCATATCTCTTTTTGTTGCATTTCAGTGGCAACTGCTAACCTTCATAAAATATTCATTTCTGAACCAATTTTCAAAACTAGCAGGCCAATTTGCTCAGTTTAGCTAGAAGAACACAGAAATCCATTTAAAGTGGAATTTGAAAAAAATGTTTATCCTTAAGGTAGCAATACACAGTTAGAAGTTTAGTTTCGCATTATGGCCATGGTGAATTTTTAAATATGAAAGTTTTGTACAATAAAATTGATTTTAGATAGTTGAAGAATAATATAGCCTTCCAAGTGGGTTTATATGATCATTTAGATTGTTTTAGCATGTTTTATAGGCCATTTTTCTGTTTGACAGTCCGTATTTTCCTATCCGCACCGCCCTAGATCTAGAAATTATTGTAGTGTTTTTCAACAAAGATTTGTTGCTCGATCTTTTCAATTCAATTTTATGGAAAACAAGCAGAAATGCATATGATTTTTTGGACCTCTTGATAGATATAGGTCTATGGTTTCAGGAAAGGTATCACTCTAATTGATTGAAATTTTCCTTTGGACCAAATTTTGAGACTTTTGTGACATGTTCACCCCTTTTTGCAATATTTTGTATCAAATAAATGCAGATTGTTGCCATGGTTACACCAAAAGAGATTATATTTCACCTTTTAACTATTAAAATGAAATCTATGGAAGATGCTCTTTCAGAAATATACACATGCATAACACAAATAGTAAGCCTTATTTATTAGATAGGAAGGAAAAGAGGGTGGTTAAAAATTATGAGTGTCAATTTTAAGATTTTTTCCTAACTGTGTATTGCTACCTTATGGCATTTGACAAAATACAGAATTGCTTATTTTAGACAAATTATACCACAAATCTATTGATATTTAGATTATAGATACAATTCTGAGGGAGAAACATCTTTTAGTATGACAATATATGTTAGTTTTGTTGTTTATTGTCCTTAGCAACCAATATAGACATTTTGACACAAAGACTTGGTTCGGTCATAAATTGATACTTTATTGGCTACCCTAGGAAAAGAAAGAATGCGTTATGTAGAAACCTCAATAGGGAACGCTTTATATTTTTCATGCAAATAAATCAAATTTATTATTTTAGTAAGTATAAAGTTACAATTTAGCATGAATTAAGTCTAAATTTGTTCCGCTGTTATAAATTAATTCAGTATTTGCTAAATTTTAACCAAGGCTTTGGTATGCTAATACACAACAAAATTGACATTCTAGAGCTTTAAAATAGCTTTAATTTGTAAAACTTGTCTACTGTTAAGGTTAATTTAAGTTTTAAACAAGAAAAGACAAGCACAGAAGGTATAGTTTTAGAAATTTGACTAAAAAGGAGAATTTACACTTTGACATGGCATGTTTCTTCATATCTCTTTTTGTTGCATTTCAGTGGCAACTGCTAACCTTCATAAAATATTCATTTCTGAACCAATTTTCAAAACTAGCAGGCCAATTTGCTCAGTTTAGCTAGAAGAACACAGAAATCCATTTAAAGTGGAATTTGAAAAAAATGTTTATCCTTAAGGTAGCAATACACAGTTAGAAGTTTAGTTTCGCATTATGGCCATGGTGAATTTTTAAATATGAAAGTTTTGTACAATAAAATTGATTTTAGATAGTTGAAGAATAATATAGCCTTCCAAGTGGGTTTATATGATCATTTAGATTGTTTTAGCATGTTTTATAGGCCATTTTTCTGTTTGACAGTCCGTATTTTCCTATCCGCACCGCCCTAGATCTAGAAATTATTGTAGTGTTTTTCAACAAAGATTTGTTGCTCGATCTTTTCAATTCAATTTTATGGAAAACAAGCAGAAATGCATATGATTTTTTTGGACCTCTTGATAGATATAGGTCTATGGTTTCAGGAAAGGTATCACTCTAATTGATTGAAATTTTCCTTTGGACCAAATTTTGAGACTTTTGTGACATGTTCACCCCTTTTTGCAATATTTTGTATCAAATAAATGCAGATTGTTGCCATGGTTACACCAAAAAGAGATTATATTTCACCTTTTTAACTATTAAAAATGAAATCTATGGAAGATGCTCTTTCCAGAAATATACACATGCATAACACAAATAGTAAGCCTTATTTATTAGATAGGAAGGAAAAGAGGGTGGTTAAAAATTATGAGTGTCAATTTTAAGATTTTTCCTAACTGTGTATTGCTACCTTATGGCATTTGACAAAATACAGAATTGCTTATTTTTAGACAAATTATACCACAAATCTATTGATATTTAGATTATAGATACAATTCTGAGGGAGAAACATCTTTTAGTATGACAATATATGTTAGTTTTGTTGTTTATTGTCCTTAGCAACCAATATAGACATTTTGACACAAAGACTTGGTTCGGTCATAAATTGATACTTTATTGGCTACCCTAGGAAAAGAAAGAATGCGCGTTATGTAGAAACCTCAATAGGGAACGCTTTATATTTTTCATGCAAATAAATCAAATTTATTATTTTAGTAAGTATAAAGTTACAATTTAGCATGAATTAAGTCTAAATTTGTTCCGCTGTTATAAATTAATTCAGTATTTGCTAAATTTTAACCAAGGCTTTGGTATGCTAATACACAACAAAATTGACATTCTAGAGCTTTAAAATAGCTTTAATTTGTAAAACTTGTCTACTGTTAAGGTTAATTTAAGTTTTAAACAAGAAAAGACAAGCACAGAAGGTATAGTTTTAGAAATTTGACTAAAAAGGAGAATTTACACTTTGACATGGCATGTTTCTTCATATCTCTTTTTGTTGCATTTCAGTGGCAACTGCTAACCTTCATAAAATATTCATTTCTGAACCAATTTTCAAAACTAGCAGGCCAATTTGCTCAGTTTAGCTAGAAGAACACAGAAATCCATTTAAAGTGGAATTTGAAAAAAATGTTTATCCTTAAGGTAGCAATACACAGTTAGAAGTTTAGTTTCGCATTATGGCCATGGTGAATTTTTAAATATGAAAGTTTTGTACAATAAAATTGATTTTAGATAGTTGAAGAATAATATAGCCTTCCAAGTGGGTTTATATGATCATTTAGATTGTTTTAGCATGTTTTATAGGCCATTTTTCTGTTTGACAGTCCGTATTTTCCTATCCGCACCGCCCTAGATCTAGAAATTATTGTAGTGTTTTTCAACAAAGATTTGTTGCTCGATCTTTTCAATTCAATTTTATGGAAAACAAGCAGAAATGCATATGATTTTTTTGGACCTCTTGATAGATATAGGTCTATGGTTTCAGGAAAGGTATCACTCTAATTGATTGAAATTTTCCTTTGGACCAAATTTTGAGACTTTTGTGACATGTTCACCCCTTTTTGCAATATTTTGTATCAAATAAATGCAGATTGTTGCCATGGTTACACCAAAAGAGATTATATTTCACCTTTTAACTATTAAAATGAAATCTATGGAAGATGCTCTTTCCAGAAATATACACATGCATAACACAAATAGTAAGCCTTATTTATTAGATAGGAAGGAAAGAGGGTGGTTAAAAATTATGAGTGTCAATTTTAAGATTTTTTCCTAACTGTGTATTGCTACCTTATGGCATTTGACAAAATACAGAATTGCTTATTTTAGACAAATTATACCACAAATCTATTGATATTTAGATTATAGATACAATTCTGAGGGAGAAACATCTTTTAGTATGACAATATATGTTAGTTTTGTTGTTTATTGTCCTTAGCAACCAATATAGACATTTTGACACAAAGACTTGGTTCGGTCATAAATTGATACTTTATTGGCTACCCTAGGAAAAGAAAGAATGCGCGTTATGTAGAAACCTCAATAGGGAACGCTTTATATTTTTCATGCAAATAAATCAAATTTATTATTTTAGTAAGTATAAAGTTACAATTTAGCATGAATTAAGTCTAAATTTGTTCCGCTGTTATAAATTAATTCAGTATTTGCTAAATTTTAACCAAGGCTTTGGTATGCTAATACACAACAAAATTGACATTCTAGAGCTTTAAAATAGCTTTAATTTGTAAAACTTGTCTACTGTTAAGGTTAATTTAAGTTTTAAACAAGAAAAGACAAGCACAGAAGGTATAGTTTTAGAAATTTGACTAAAAAGGAGAATTTACACTTTGACATGGCATGTTTCTTCATATCTCTTTTTGTTGCATTTCAGTGGCAACTGCTAACCTTCATAAAATATTCATTTCTGAACCAATTTTCAAAACTAGCAGGCCAATTTGCTCAGTTTAGCTAGAAGAACACAGAAATCCATTTAAAGTGGAATTTGAAAAAAATGTTTATCCTTAAGGTAGCAATACACAGTTAGAAGTTTAGTTTCGCATTATGGCCATGGTGAATTTTTAAATATGAAAGTTTTGTACAATAAAATTGATTTTAGATAGTTGAAGAATAATATAGCCTTCCAAGTGGGTTTATATGATCATTTAGATTGTTTTAGCATGTTTTATAGGCCATTTTTCTGTTTGACAGTCCGTATTTTCCTATCCGCACCGCCCTAGATCTAGAAATTATTGTAGTGTTTTTCAACAAAGATTTGTTGCTCGATCTTTTCAATTCAATTTTATGGAAAACAAGCAGAAATGCATATGATTTTTTTGGACCTCTTGATAGATATAGGTCTATGGTTTCAGGAAAGGTATCACTCTAATTGATTGAAATTTTCCTTTGGACCAAATTTTTGAGACTTTTGTGACATGTTCACCCCCCTTTTTTGCAATATTTTGTATCAAATAAATGCAGATTGTTGCCATGGTTACACCAAAAAGAGATTATATTTCACCTTTTTAACTATTAAAAATGAAATCTATGGAAGATGCTCTTCCAGAAATATACACATGCATAACACAAATAGTAAGCCTTATTTATTAGATAGGAAGGAAAAGAGGGTGGTTAAAAATTATGAGTGTCAATTTTAAGATTTTTCCTAACTGTGTATTGCTACCTTATGGCATTTGACAAAATACAGAATTGCTTATTTTTAGACAAATTATACCACAAATCTATTGATATTTAGATTATAGATACAATTCTGAGGGAGAAACATCTTTTAGTATGACAATATATGTTAGTTTTGTTGTTTATTGTCCTTAGCAACCAATATAGACATTTTGACACAAAGACTTGGTTCGGTCATAAATTGATACTTTATTGGCTACCCTAGGAAAAGAAAGAATGCGCGTTATGTAGAAACCTCAATAGGGAACGCTTTATATTTTTCATGCAAATAAATCAAATTTATTATTTTAGTAAGTATAAAGTTACAATTTAGCATGAATTAAGTCTAAATTTGTTCCGCTGTTATAAATTAATTCAGTATTTGCTAAATTTTAACCAAGGCTTTGGTATGCTAATACACAACAAAATTGACATTCTAGAGCTTTAAAATAGCTTTAATTTGTAAAACTTGTCTACTGTTAAGGTTAATTTAAGTTTTAAACAAGAAAAGACAAGCACAGAAGGTATAGTTTTAGAAATTTGACTAAAAAGGAGAATTTACACTTTGACATGGCATGTTTCTTCATATCTCTTTTTGTTGCATTTCAGTGGCAACTGCTAACCTTCATAAAATATTCATTTCTGAACCAATTTTCAAAACTAGCAGGCCAATTTGCTCAGTTTAGCTAGAAGAACACAGAAATCCATTTAAAGTGGAATTTGAAAAAAATGTTTATCCTTAAGGTAGCAATACACAGTTAGAAGTTTAGTTTCGCATTATGGCCATGGTGAATTTTTAAATATGAAAGTTTTGTACAATAAAATTGATTTTAGATAGTTGAAGAATAATATAGCCTTCCAAGTGGGTTTATATGATCATTTAGATTGTTTTAGCATGTTTTATAGGCCATTTTTCTGTTTGACAGTCCGTATTTTCCTATCCGCACCGCCCTAGATCTAGAAATTATTGTAGTGTTTTTCAACAAAGATTTGTTGCTCGATCTTTTCAATTCAATTTTATGGAAAACAAGCAGAAATGCATATGATTTTTTTGGACCTCTTGATAGATATAGGTCTATGGTTTCAGGAAAGGTATCACTCTAATTGATTGAAATTTTCCTTTGGACCAAATTTTTGAGACTTTTGTGACATGTTCACCCCTTTTTGCAATATTTTGTATCAAATAAATGCAGATTGTTGCCATGGTTACACCAAAAGAGATTATATTTCACCTTTTAACTATTAAAATGAAATCTATGGAAGATGCTCTTTCCAGAAATATACACATGCATAACACAAATAGTAAGCCTTATTTATTAGATAGGAAGGAAAAGAGGGTGGTTAAAAATTATGAGTGTCAATTTTAAGATTTTTCCTAACTGTGTATTGCTACCTTATGGCATTTGACAAAATACAGAATTGCTTATTTTAGACAAATTATACCACAAATCTATTGATATTTAGATTATAGATACAATTCTGAGGGAGAAACATCTTTTAGTATGACAATATATGTTAGTTTTGTTGTTTATTGTCCTTAGCAACCAATATAGACATTTTGACACAAAGACTTGGTTCGGTCATAAATTGATACTTTATTGGCTACCCTAGGAAAAGAAAGAATGCGCGTTATGTAGAAACCTCAATAGGGAACGCTTTATATTTTTCATGCAAATAAATCAAATTTATTATTTTAGTAAGTATAAAGTTACAATTTAGCATGAATTAAGTCTAAATTTGTTCCGCTGTTATAAATTAATTCAGTATTTGCTAAATTTTAACCAAGGCTTTGGTATGCTAATACACAACAAAATTGACATTCTAGAGCTTTAAAATAGCTTTAATTTGTAAAACTTGTCTACTGTTAAGGTTAATTTAAGTTTTAAACAAGAAAAGACAAGCACAGAAGGTATAGTTTTAGAAATTTGACTAAAAAGGAGAATTTACACTTTGACATGGCATGTTTCTTCATATCTCTTTTTGTTGCATTTCAGTGGCAACTGCTAACCTTCATAAAATATTCATTTCTGAACCAATTTTCAAAACTAGCAGGCCAATTTGCTCAGTTTAGCTAGAAGAACACAGAAATCCATTTAAAGTGGAATTTGAAAAAAATGTTTATCCTTAAGGTAGCAATACACAGTTAGAAGTTTAGTTTCGCATTATGGCCATGGTGAATTTTTAAATATGAAAGTTTTGTACAATAAAATTGATTTTAGATAGTTGAAGAATAATATAGCCTTCCAAGTGGGTTTATATGATCATTTAGATTGTTTTAGCATGTTTTATAGGCCATTTTTCTGTTTGACAGTCCGTATTTTCCTATCCGCACCGCCCTAGATCTAGAAATTATTGTAGTGTTTTTCAACAAAGATTTGTTGCTCGATCTTTTCAATTCAATTTTATGGAAAACAAGCAGAAATGCATATGATTTTTTGGACCTCTTGATAGATATAGGTCTATGGTTTCAGGAAAGGTATCACTCTAATTGATTGAAATTTTCCTTTGGACCAAATTTTGAGACTTTTGTGACATGTTCACCCCTTTTTGCAATATTTTGTATCAAATAAATGCAGATTGTTGCCATGGTTACACCAAAAGAGATTATATTTCACCTTTTAACTATTAAAATGAAATCTATGGAAGATGCTCTTTCCAGAAATATACACATGCATAACACAAATAGTAAGCCTTATTTATTAGATAGGAAGGAAAAGAGGGTGGTTAAAAATTATGAGTGTCAATTTTAAGATTTTTCCTAACTGTGTATTGCTACCTTATGGCATTTGACAAAATACAGAATTGCTTATTTTAGACAAATTATACCACAAATCTATTGATATTTAGATTATAGATACAATTCTGAGGGAGAAACATCTTTTAGTATGACAATATATGTTAGTTTTGTTGTTTATTGTCCTTAGCAACCAATATAGACATTTTGACACAAAGACTTGGTTCGGTCATAAATTGATACTTTATTGGCTACCCTAGGAAAAGAAAGAATGCGTTATGTAGAAACCTCAATAGGGAACGCTTTATATTTTTCATGCAAATAAATCAAATTTATTATTTTAGTAAGTATAAAGTTACAATTTAGCATGAATTAAGTCTAAATTTGTTCCGCTGTTATAAATTAATTCAGTATTTGCTAAATTTTAACCAAGGCTTTGGTATGCTAATACACAACAAAATTGACATTCTAGAGCTTTAAAATAGCTTTAATTTGTAAAACTTGTCTACTGTTAAGGTTAATTTAAGTTTTAAACAAGAAAAGACAAGCACAGAAGGTATAGTTTTAGAAATTTGACTAAAAAGGAGAATTTACACTTTGACATGGCATGTTTCTTCATATCTCTTTTTGTTGCATTTCAGTGGCAACTGCTAACCTTCATAAAATATTCATTTCTGAACCAATTTTCAAAACTAGCAGGCCAATTTGCTCAGTTTAGCTAGAAGAACACAGAAATCCATTTAAAGTGGAATTTGAAAAAAATGTTTATCCTTAAGGTAGCAATACACAGTTAGAAGTTTAGTTTCGCATTATGGCCATGGTGAATTTTTAAATATGAAAGTTTTTGTACAATAAAATTGATTTTAGATAGTTGAAGAATAATATAGCCTTCCAAGTGGGTTTATATGATCATTTAGATTGTTTTAGCATGTTTTATAGGCCATTTTTCTGTTTGACAGTCCGTATTTTCCTATCCGCACCGCCCTAGATCTAGAAATTATTGTAGTGTTTTTCAACAAAGATTTGTTGCTCGATCTTTTCAATTCAATTTTATGGAAAACAAGCAGAAATGCATATGATTTTTTGGACCTCTTGATAGATATAGGTCTATGGTTTCAGGAAAGGTATCACTCTAATTGATTGAAATTTTCCTTTGGACCAAATTTTGAGACTTTTGTGACATGTTCACCCCTTTTTGCAATATTTTGTATCAAATAAATGCAGATTGTTGCCATGGTTACACCAAAAGAGATTATATTTCACCTTTTAACTATTAAAATGAAATCTATGGAAGATGCTCTTTCAGAAATATACACATGCATAACACAATAGTAAGTAAGCCTTATTTATTAGATAGGAAGGAAAAGAGGGTGGTTAAAAATTATGAGTGTCAATTTTAAGATTTTTCCTAACTGTGTATTGCTACCTTATGGCATTTGACAAAATACAGAATTGCTTATTTTTAGACAAATTATACCACAAATCTATTGATATTTAGATTATAGATACAATTCTGAGGGAGAAACATCTTTTAGTATGACAATATATGTTAGTTTTGTTGTTTATTGTCCTTAGCAACCAATATAGACATTTTGACACAAAGACTTGGTTCGGTCATAAATTGATACTTTATTGGCTACCCTAGGAAAAGAAAGAATGCGCGTTATGTAGAAACCTCAATAGGGAACGCTTTATATTTTTCATGCAAATAAATCAAATTTATTATTTTAGTAAGTATAAAGTTACAATTTAGCATGAATTAAGTCTAAATTTGTTCCGCTGTTATAAATTAATTCAGTATTTGCTAAATTTTAACCAAGGCTTTGGTATGCTAATACACAACAAAATTGACATTCTAGAGCTTTAAAATAGCTTTAATTTGTAAAACTTGTCTACTGTTAAGGTTAATTTAAGTTTTAAACAAGAAAAGACAAGCACAGAAGGTATAGTTTTAGAAATTTGACTAAAAAGGAGAATTTACACTTTGACATGGCATGTTTCTTCATATCTCTTTTTGTTGCATTTCAGTGGCAACTGCTAACCTTCATAAAATATTCATTTCTGAACCAATTTTCAAAACTAGCAGGCCAATTTGCTCAGTTTAGCTAGAAGAACACAGAAATCCATTTAAAGTGGAATTTGAAAAAAATGTTTATCCTTAAGGTAGCAATACACAGTTAGAAGTTTAGTTTCGCATTATGGCCATGGTGAATTTTTAAATATGAAAGTTTTGTACAATAAAATTGATTTTAGATAGTTGAAGAATAATATAGCCTTCCAAGTGGGTTTATATGATCATTTAGATTGTTTTAGCATGTTTTATAGGCCATTTTTCTGTTTGACAGTCCGTATTTTCCTATCCGCACCGCCCTAGATCTAGAAATTATTGTAGTGTTTTTCAACAAAGATTTGTTGCTCGATCTTTTCAATTCAATTTTATGGAAAACAAGCAGAAATGCATATGATTTTTTTGGACCTCTTGATAGATATAGGTCTATGGTTTCAGGAAAGGTATCACTCTAATTGATTGAAATTTTCCTTTGGACCAAATTTTGAGACTTTTGTGACATGTTCACCCCTTTTTGCAATATTTTGTATCAAATAAATGCAGATTGTTGCCATGGTTACACCAAAAGAGATTATATTTCACCTTTTAACTATTAAAATGAAATCTATGGAAGATGCTCTTTCAGAAATATACACATGCATAACACAAATAGTAAGCCTTATTTATTAGATAGGAAGGAAAAGAGGGTGGTTAAAAATTATGAGTGTCAATTTTAAGATTTTTCCTAACTGTGTATTGCTACCTTATGGCATTTGACAAAATACAGAATTGCTTATTTTAGACAAATTATACCACAAATCTATTGATATTTAGATTATAGATACAATTCTGAGGGAGAAACATCTTTTAGTATGACAATATATGTTAGTTTTGTTGTTTATTGTCCTTAGCAACCAATATAGACATTTTGACACAAAGACTTGGTTCGGTCATAAATTGATACTTTATTGGCTACCCTAGGAAAAGAAAGAATGCGTTATGTAGAAACCTCAATAGGGAACGCTTTATATTTTTCATGCAAATAAATCAAATTTATTATTTTAGTAAGTATAAAGTTACAATTTAGCATGAATTAAGTCTAAATTTGTTCCGCTGTTATAAATTAATTCAGTATTTGCTAAATTTTAACCAAGGCTTTGGTATGCTAATACACAACAAAATTGACATTCTAGAGCTTTAAAATAGCTTTAATTTGTAAAACTTGTCTACTGTTAAGGTTAATTTAAGTTTTAAACAAGAAAAGACAAGCACAGAAGGTATAGTTTTAGAAATTTGACTAAAAAGGAGAATTTACACTTTGACATGGCATGTTTCTTCATATCTCTTTTTGTTGCATTTCAGTGGCAACTGCTAACCTTCATAAAATATTCATTTCTGAACCAATTTTCAAAACTAGCAGGCCAATTTGCTCAGTTTAGCTAGAAGAACACAGAAATCCATTTAAAGTGGAATTTGAAAAAAATGTTTATCCTTAAGGTAGCAATACACAGTTAGAAGTTTAGTTTCGCATTATGGCCATGGTGAATTTTTAAATATGAAAGTTTTGTACAATAAAATTGATTTTAGATAGTTGAAGAATAATATAGCCTTCCAAGTGGGTTTATATGATCATTTAGATTGTTTTAGCATGTTTTATAGGCCATTTTTCTGTTTGACAGTCCGTATTTTCCTATCCGCACCGCCCCTAGATCTAGAAATTATTGTAGTGTTTTTCAACAAAGATTTGTTGCTCGATCTTTTCAATTCAATTTTATGGAAAACAAGCAGAAATGCATATGATTTTTTGGACCTCTTGATAGATATAGGTCTATGGTTTCAGGAAAGGTATCACTCTAATTGATTGAAATTTTCCTTTGGACCAAATTTTGAGACTTTTGTGACATGTTCACCCCCTTTTTGCAATATTTTGTATCAAATAAATGCAGATTGTTGCCATGGTTACACCAAAAGAGATTATATTTCACCTTTTAACTATTAAAATGAAATCTATGGAAGATGCTCTTTCCAGAAATATACACATGCATAACACAAATAGTAAGCCTTATTTATTAGATAGGAAGGAAAAGAGGGTGGTTAAAAATTATGAGTGTCAATTTTAAGATTTTTCCTAACTGTGTATTGCTACCTTATGGCATTTGACAAAATACAGAATTGCTTATTTTAGACAAATTATACCACAAATCTATTGATATTTAGATTATAGATACAATTCTGAGGGAGAAACATCTTTTAGTATGACAATATATGTTAGTTTTGTTGTTTATTGTCCTTAGCAACCAATATAGACAATTTGACATTTTGACACAAAGACTTGGTTCGGTCATAAATTGATACTTTATTGGCTACCCTAGGAAAAGAAAGAATGCGTTATGTAGAAACCTCAATAGGGAACGCTTTATATTTTTTCATGCAAATAAATCAAATTTATTATTTTAGTAAGTATAAAGTTACAATTTAGCATGAATTAAGTCTAAATTTGTTCCGCTGTTATAAATTAATTCAGTATTTGCTAAATTTTAACCAAGGCTTTGGTATGCTAATACACAACAAAATTGACATTCTAGAGCTTTAAAATAGCTTTAATTTGTAAAACTTGTCTACTGTTAAGGTTAATTTAAGTTTTAAACAAGAAAAGACAAGCACAGAAGGTATAGTTTTAGAAATTTGACTAAAAAGGAGAATTTACACTTTGACATGGCATGTTTCTTCATATCTCTTTTTGTTGCATTTCAGTGGCAACTGCTAACCTTCATAAAATATTCATTTCTGAACCAATTTTCAAAACTAGCAGGCCAATTTGCTCAGTTTAGCTAGAAGAACACAGAAATCCATTTAAAGTGGAATTTGAAAAAAATGTTTATCCTTAAGGTAGCAATACACAGTTAGAAGTTTAGTTTCGCATTATGGCCATGGTGAATTTTTAAATATGAAAGTTTTGTACAATAAAATTGATTTTAGATAGTTGAAGAATAATATAGCCTTCCAAGTGGGTTTATATGATCATTTAGATTGTTTTAGCATGTTTTATAGGCCATTTTTCTGTTTGACAGTCCGTATTTTCCTATCCGCACCGCCCTAGATCTAGAAATTATTGTAGTGTTTTTCAACAAAGATTTGTTGCTCGATCTTTTCAATTCAATTTTATGGAAAACAAGCAGAAATGCATATGATTTTTTTGGACCTCTTGATAGATATAGGTCTATGGTTTCAGGAAAGGTATCACTCTAATTGATTGAAATTTTCCTTTGGACCAAATTTTGAGACTTTTGTGACATGTTCACCCCTTTTTGCAATATTTTGTATCAAATAAATGCAGATTGTTGCCATGGTTACACCAAAAGAGATTATATTTCACCTTTTTAACTATTAAAAATGAAATCTATGGAAGATGCTCTTTCCAGAAATATACACATGCATAACACAAATAGTAAGCCTTATTTATTAGATAGGAAGGAAAAGAGGGTGGTTAAAAATTATGAGTGTCAATTTTAATTTTTTCCTAACTGTGTATTGCTACCTTATGGCATTTGACAAAATACAGAATTGCTTATTTTAGACAAATTATACCACAAATCTATTGATATTTAGATTATAGATACAATTCTGAGGGAGAAACATCTTTTAGTATGACAATATATGTTAGTTTTGTTGTTTATTGTCCTTAGCAACCAATATAGACATTTTGACACAAAGACTTGGTTCGGTCATAAATTGATACTTTATTGGCTACCCTAGGAAAAGAAAGAATGCGCGTTATGTAGAAACCTCAATAGGGAACGCTTTATATTTTTCATGCAAATAAATCAAATTTATTATTTTAGTAAGTATAAAGTTACAATTTAGCATGAATTAAGTCTAAATTTGTTCCGCTGTTATAAATTAATTCAGTATTTGCTAAATTTTAACCAAGGCTTTGGTATGCTAATACACAACAAAATTGACATTCTAGAGCTTTAAAATAGCTTTAATTTGTAAAACTTGTCTACTGTTAAGGTTAATTTAAGTTTTAAACAAGAAAAGACAAGCACAGAAGGTATAGTTTTAGAAATTTGACTAAAAAGGAGAATTTACACTTTGACATGGCATGTTTCTTCATATCTCTTTTTGTTGCATTTCAGTGGCAACTGCTAACCTTCATAAAATATTCATTTCTGAACCAATTTTCAAAACTAGCAGGCCAATTTGCTCAGTTTAGCTAGAAGAACACAGAAATCCATTTAAAGTGGAATTTGAAAAAAATGTTTATCCTTAAGGTAGCAATACACAGTTAGAAGTTTAGTTTCGCATTATGGCCATGGTGAATTTTTAAATATGAAAGTTTTTGTACAATAAAATTGATTTTAGATAGTTGAAGAATAATATAGCCTTCCAAGTGGGTTTATATGATCATTTAGATTGTTTTAGCATGTTTTATAGGCCATTTTTCTGTTTGACAGTCCGTATTTTCCTATCCGCACCGCCCTAGATCTAGAAATTATTGTAGTGTTTTTCAACAAAGATTTGTTGCTCGATCTTTTCAATTCAATTTTATGGAAAACAAGCAGAAATGCATATGATTTTTTGGACCTCTTGATAGATATAGGTCTATGGTTTCAGGAAAGGTATCACTCTAATTGATTGAAATTTTCCTTTGGACCAAATTTTTGAGACTTTTGTGTCATGTTCACCCCCCTTTTTTGCAATATTTTGTATCAAATAAATGCAGATTGTTGCCATGGTTACACCAAAAAGAGATTATATTTCACCTTTTTAACTATTAAAATGAAATCTATGGAAGATGCTCTTCCAGAAATATACACATGCATAACACAAATAGTAAGCCTTATTTATTAGATAGGAAGGAAAAGAGGGTGGTTAAAAATTATGAGTGTCAATTTTAAGATTTTTTCCTAACTGTGTATTGCTACCTTATGGCATTTGACAAAATACCGAATTGCTTATTTTAAGACAAATTATACCACAAATCTATTGATATTTAGATTATAGATACAATCCTGAGGGAGAAACATCTTTCAGTATGACAATATATGTTAGTTTTGTTGTTTATTGTCCTTAACAACCAATATAGACATTTTGACACAAAGACTTGGTTCGGTCATAAATTGATACTTTATTGGCTACCCTAGGAAAAGAAAGAATGCGTTATGTAGAAACCTCAATAGGGAACGCTTTATATTTTTCATGCAAATAAATCAAATTTATTATTTTAGTAAGTATAAAGTTACAATTTAGCATGAATTAAGTCTAAATTTGTTCCGCTGTTATAAATTAATTCAGTATTTGCTAAATTTTAACCAAGGCTTTGGTATGCTAATACACAACAAAATTGACATTCTAGAGCTTTAAAATAGCTTTAATTTGTAAAACTTGTCTACTGTTAAGGTTAATTTAAGTTTTAAACAAGAAAAGACAAGCACAGAAGGTATAGTTTTAGAAATTTGACTAAAAAGGAGAATTTACACTTTGACATGGCATGTTTCTTCATATCTCTTTTTGTTGCATTTCAGTGGCAACTGCTAACCTTCATAAAATATTCATTTCTGAACCAATTTTCAAAACTAGCAGGCCAATTTGCTCAGTTTAGCTAGAAGAACACAGAAATCCAT
The DNA here is from genome assembly GCA_017311375.1 of Mytilus coruscus. Lineage (NCBI taxonomy): Eukaryota > Metazoa > Mollusca > Bivalvia > Mytilida > Mytilidae > Mytilus > Mytilus coruscus. The sequence continues at coordinate 66,938,861 of CM029605.1, read as the reverse complement.
TTAAAGTGGAATTTGAAAAAAATGTTTATCCTTAAGGTAGCAATACACAGTTAGAAGTTTAGTTTCGCATTATGGCCATGGTGAATTTTTAAATATGAAAGTTTTGTACAATAAAATTGATTTTAGATAGTTGAAGAATAATATAGCCTTCCAAGTGGGTTTATATGATCATTTAGATTGTTTTAGCATGTTTTATAGGCCATTTTTCTGTTTGACAGTCCGTATTTTCCTATCCGCACCGCCCTAGATCTAGAAATTATTGTAGTGTTTTTCAACAAAGATTTGTTGCTCGATCTTTTCAATTCAATTTTATGGAAAACAAGCAGAAATGCATATGATTTTTTTGGACCTCTTGATAGATATAGGTCTATGGTTTCAGGAAAGGTATCACTCTAATTGATTGAAATTTTCCTTTGGACCAAAATTTTGAGACTTTTGTGACATGTTCACCCCTTTTTGCAATATTTTGTATCAAATAAATGCAGATTGTTGCCATGGTTACACCAAAAGAGATTATATTTCACCTTTTAACTATTAAAATGAAATCTATGGAAGATGCTCTTTCCAGAAATATACACATGCATAACACAAATAGTAAGCCTTATTTATTAGATAGGAAGGAAAAGAGGGTGGTTAAAAATTATGAGTGTCAATTTTAAGATTTTTCCTAACTGTGTATTGCTACCTTATGGCATTTGACAAAATACAGAATTGCTTATTTTAGACAAATTATACCACAAATCTATTGATATTTAGATTATAGATACAATTCTGAGGGAGAAACATCTTTTAGTATGACAATATATGTTAGTTTTGTTGTTTATTGTCCTTAGCAACCAATATAGACATTTTGACACAAAGACTTGGTTCGGTCATAAATTGATACTTTATTGGCTACCCTAGGAAAAGAAAGAATGCGTTATGTAGAAACCTCAATAGGGAACGCTTTATATTTTTTCATGCAAATAAATCAAATTTATTATTTTAGTAAGTATAAAGTTACAATTTAGCATGAATTAAGTCTAAATTTGTTCCGCTGTTATAAATTAATTCAGTATTTGCTAAATTTTAACCAAGGCTTTGGTATGCTAATACACAACAAAATTGACATTCTAGAGCTTTAAAATAGCTTTAATTTGTAAAACTTGTCTACTGTTAAGGTTAATTTAAGTTTTAAACAAGAAAAGACAAGCACAGAAGGTATAGTTTTAGAAATTTGACTAAAAAGGAGAATTTACACTTTGACATGGCATGTTTCTTCATATCTCTTTTTGTTGCATTTCAGTGGCAACTGCTAACCTTCATAAAATATTCATTTCTGAACCAATTTTCAAAACTAGCAGGCCAATTTGCTCAGTTTAGCTAGAAGAACACAGAAATCCATTTAAAGTGGAATTTGAAAAAAATGTTTATCCTTATCCCTTACATATACATAATGTTGAAAATAAGCATATTTCAACACTTTCCTTATTGATTGTTTTTTTCTGCGACTTTGTGTGGCCTGTTCAAATTTCGCGCGCAGTTTGCCTGGCATGAATTATTTTGCCATGTGCAGGAAAAAAGTGACGTTTTTGGAAATACGTTCGTATCTTTGCTGCAAATCGGTGTCAATCTCGACGGTTATAAATTGTGTGTGTGTAAGGATCGGTGCTAAATGGTTAATTATGTATGACAATATCTTTTTCTTTTTTTTTTTCTTTTTTTTTAACCGTTATAAATTTTTTGTGATCGGTTTTATTGCCTTTCATCTGCTAATTTCACATAAAAAACGGTAGTTAAGGTGGTACATAACACTACAGGGAGATAACTCTGTAAAAATCAGCTGAACGTTTTAATCACGTTCTATTGTTAAGGAAATGTTAAGCTTCTCAATGATCAAAATTAGTGTTTGTCAAACTGTTATATATCCAATGAAATTTTTTCCGATAAAGTGAGTGGTTCAATTTTAAAATTTTTTATATTTTTGACAAAGGATCAAAGTAAAATATTTTGTCAAAATTTTATGAAAATTAAACGAGCCAAATTAATTTTAGTCAAGGTGTTTGGTACCACCTTAACAATTTCGAGTAATTATTTCACAGTCGAAGTTTTAACTTATAACATGTTTAAGTCTAAATAAAATGGGTAAAATTCATTTGGCCGGAAAGGTTACTAACGCAATGAACGATGTGATACGAAAAATGAAGAAAATATAATCTTTCTATTAGCTGTCAACTTGATCTTTTTGACAAACTTGTTAAACCAATTCTTTTATAAGGCTGTGAAATATGGGGATATGAAAATAATGACATCCAAGAAAAGTTCATTTAAAATTTTGTAAACTCCTCCATTTAAAGTCACCTACACCTAGCTATGTTATATATGGGGAACACGGTTGATACCCTCTTATTAAATATTGATATTAAAATCAGAATGATAGCATATTGGCAGTGATTGAAGTTAGAATTTTGGCATGGTAGCCCACAACTTTAATTTTGTAGCCAATAAATATAGTTCTATACAAGAAAAGCAGAAATTTTAGTAGCCCACACTAAATTTTAGGGTCCATTGGCGAGTGGGCCGCAGCTAATTTCAAATCCTGATTGGATAAGAATACTAAAAGGCAGACTAGAAAAGCTATGCTACATTTTGTATAAGGCCGAGAAAAAAAAATCTGTGTTTCCGGTAACCCGACCGACCCTGTTTTTTTTAGCCCCGACCCTAATTTTTTTATTGGGTCTTCAAATAAAAAAAAAAAATTGGTATCAACCGACCCTGATTTTGACACAGGCTTCTGTTAATCGACATAATTATTTATCTAACTTGCTTCTACTGACACAGAAAGCCAGTAAAACATTTTATGTATGTCAAAAGGTATTCCAAATAGGTTAAAATCCAAGAAATATGCACAGCAGGTGCTTCAAAAACATTGCAAATGGCCGCACTTCCGGTATTTGAAACTAGTTACGGACCCGGACTTGGAAAACCATGATAATTTTCCGGATTTCGTAAAAAAAAAAAAAAAACGACCTACCGACCCTTTTTTAAAATGATGTTACCGGAAACACAGATTATTTTTTTTAGGCCTAATCTTAACAGTCTTCGCGCTCAACTACAGGCCCACCAGCCCTCAGGCTTGAAAAATGCTGTTGGGCCTGTAAAAATCATCTCTACAAGCCAATAGAATCTTACTAAAATTTTCGTAAAATCAGCTTCGGGCTTGTAGATTTTTATCATTTAAAAGTTTATCGTGAAGACTGTAATCTATTGCTGAAATTAGATACCACTTTAAGGTCTGCCTGGCCCAATCATGTACCATAGTAAGTTTGCTTGATTTTCCATTGAAAAATGTGAGGGTATCTACACATACACCACAGTTCCATATCAGCCCTCTGATTGCTTTACCAGAAGCTTGAAAATGGTCCTGTGGTGTATGTTAGATACCTCACACTTTAGCCAGAAACTATAATGTAACACATTTTTTCCTGGAATATTTTTCAACCCTAAAACTATAGTGTTGGGTAGTTGTCTCTTTGGTGAATACCCCGTATCTTTTCTTTTCATATAATGAATATATATAACAATGAATTCTAATAACTGTATTATTTAAAAAAATTTATCAATTCAGGAGAGAAGGTGTTAAGGTCTGCCTGGCTCAATCATATTTCCAACATTTTTAATGAATGTGGTCTATCTTACATATGGACATATCAAAACTTTTACAATTAAAAACCAATTGTTCAGAGAACAATTGAAGGTCTTTCCACCCATAAAGATCTATTTTAATATAAAAATATTAAAATTCGGTTTAAAATGTCATTTCCAGCATCAAATGATAGCTTATTGTACGCGGATTCCAAAAATATATGGTTTCTATACATTTTTTTTTAAATAGGGGAGATAATTTGTTACTTCCGGTTTGAAAAATGTTACTTCCGGTATAATTTCAAATTTGAACATTTTAGTTTACTCAAGTGTACTCTGCGTTGTTTATTTAGTTTCATCAAGTAGCCTTCAAGACGGAAATCCCTTTTAAATGATAAATAAAGTTCGCCTCTCGAGGCACTTTCAGCCATACTGTGCCATTTTTGTACAAATTGGTCTTGTAAGATTTGTTTAACATAATATTTTATATTATTTTTACTAACAATTTCTTGGCTATCCCATACAAACGATAAGCCAACATCATTCAGTATAGATTTCATATGAAATAACCAATTTGATTGCATATTTCCTGAACAATTCATTTCATACTTATACATAATACTAGACAGTTTAGAATCATTCGAAAGTAGTTTTACCCAAAAATTAAGTATACGTAGTTTTACATGTATGTCTAGTGGATATCTACCTGTCTCGCCGTACACCATGAAGTTTGGCGTTGATCTTCGGACAGAGAGCACCTTCTTTAAAATTGCAAGTGCACCGTTTCCAATATGTCTAATTTTTCATATCCCCAAATTTCGCTCCCGTATAAACATTGATAAAAGTATAGGATCAATTAAAGAATCAAATAGCTTAAGCTGTAGATCTACTGGAATAGATATATTCCTAATCTTTCTATATAGAGCATAAAGTCCTTTCTGTCCTTGTTGTGCTAACTTCTTTTTTGTTATTTCAAATTTCCCATTTTGGTTTAAAAGCAAACCAAGATAGGGGTACGACTCCACTCTTTCAATAATTGAACCATATAGTTTAAAATTATCCATCATAACGTACTTTCTTTTAGAGAATACCATCACTTTAGTTTTTTCAACATTTACTGAAAGTTTCCAAATATTACAATATTGTTCAAATACATCTAAACACTTTTGCAATGTTGCTGCTGATTCAGCTAATATTATTGTATCATCAGCATACAATAGAATAAGTAACAACAAAAACATATTTAGGTGTTCTAAAGTTTTTTGTGATACGGTTTGGAGTCCTGATATACCATTTAAAGTCAACCATGAATTCATAAGTACTATAGTCTTATCTTATAAATCACACGAAAAAATAATGGGGAATTATGTCTTATTATGTTGTTACCATGGATACAAAATGCGTAGTTTTCAATTTTTCTATAAAATTAACTTTTGAAAAATTTTGAAGAAAAATGTTTCAAAACCTAATTCTGAAGGCAGAAAAAAAATATAGATATACAATTTGTAGAAATGATTGTTATCATAAAAATTTTAAACATATTCATATATAAGGGTATTGTAGTTTTAACTGTTGCTATGGAAACATTTTCATGTGATGATACACAAATTGGAACAATTTTGAAAAAGTTTCAGTTTGTTTCTAAAATGTGCACAAAAGGAGAAAAACTAAAGCAACCTACACTAATTCAATTTTCACTGTGAATATATATATACATAATTTTTCTAGTATAGTATTTCATAATGGCGTTACCAAGGAAACAAATACACAATTTCTCTAATCTGGATAAAAGTGCTGATTATGAAGAAGTTTAAGTCTGTTTTCATGAACATGAAAAATATACAGAAAAAACATACTGATCAGTACAGAGAAAACAGATCAAATTATTATAATAATCATATATTAAAATTGTGCAATATTTTCCAGTGAATATGTTGCCATGGAAACAAGCAGTTCATTTGCATGTTTGCTGAAAAGTGCTAATTTTGACAATTTGATAACTTAGATACTTATAGCAATATACAGTTTTGCTTACATTATGCAGGTTATGTTGTTTTTTTAGAAATATCAATAATATTCCAGGCAGAATTAGTATTTAAACAACAAATAATATGCATAAACCTTGAAAAATCGACTAAATCTCTCATACAAGAATTTGTTTCTGTAAGTTTTCAATTCAAAGCACATGTAAAAGAATGATGACTTTTACCAGTCAGTCCATCAACTATTATTACAATGTTTTACAAGATGCCACTTGGTGTTGACAATTTGGAATTAGTCACTAGCTCCAAACTATTTATACACAATTAGGATACAATAAGAAAATAGACAGGTCAGGAAAGCAATGGCGGATCCAGAGGGGGGTTCAGGGTTGGAACCCCATTTTTTTTGGACGATCAATGCATTTGAATGGGGACATATAGTTGGACCCCCCCCCCCTTTTTTAAATGGCTGAATCCGCCCCTGGGAAAGGCCGGCTTGAAAATTTTGTGTGAGGCACAGAAATAAATACTTATTACAAATGCACTCAATCAATATCATGGGGTAAGTTTTGTAAATAAAATGATCGATTAATTGTGGTTTGCTTTATGTCCAGTGGCAAACATCTCATGCATATTCCGGAAGAGAACAAAATAAAAATTAATATCAAAGATAGGTCCTGCAATAGTCTACTGACCAAACATGAATTAAAGGTAATAATTTGATATAATTCAACAAAATAAAATAAATGGAACAAAACGAGTCAGAGGTTGATCCTCTATCTATGATAAATGATTATAAATAAATGATAGTTGACCGTCTAACCTTTCTTTCTATAAGGAAAAATTTACCTATATTATGAGCTGTTTTCTTATGTATTCTTAAACTGAATGTTGAATTGGCAAAGCATGTATAGCTATACACTTTGAATAATATTGTATTAGTGGATGATGAGTCACCATGAGTGTGTATATAAAGATCATGTATTAGGTGAAATTTCCAAAAGGTCTTGCAATATGGGTAGACTGGGATGAAGGCGGAAAATTTGAAATAACACTGGAAAATCAGGGTAAACTGGAAAGGGACAGAAATTGCAGCAGGCCACCCAGGGACCTCTTAAAGAATTGTCGCAAGGGTTCTTTAACATACAAAGGGCGTGTCACTTTCTTTACATAGGCATTGGATTATTGAAATCCGAGCATAACAATTATTTTTATGTATATTTAGCAGCTAATTAAAAAGCGTTGGCAGACTGATAATTTTTTACACAGGGTAGCTTTAAAAACAATTATATACATGTACCTATAAATTAATTTTCACTGAAATCCCAGCACAAAAGGAGTTTCTAAAATAGAATTTATTTCAACAAAACTTTAGATTTTACTTCAAATTTGAAACAAGACTCAATGTTTATAGCATATTATATAATACATGATATATAGCAGTGTTAATAAATCCTGTCACAAACAAAAATTTCACAAAAGTTTTGATTTTGCCAGCAACAAAATTATTATTCCATAAAACAACATAATATATATTATGCGTAAATTTGATTAAAGCTTTCATTTTGACTAAATCCTACAGTTTATTACATTGGAACTGTTAATCTACAAAAATGTGCACAAACGGCAGATTTTGTTCAGAAATGTCAACAAATGCCACGAGAGACCATTTCAAAATGTTTACTATTACTGTAAGTTGAAAATGCAAAATTGTTGAAAAGTATTAATTAGACAAAGTATCAGTTCCAAGCATTACTTAGCCATGTTTATACAACGTTGTTCATTTCTACTGGTTGAATCTCTGATGCTTACGAGCTTCATTCTTTCACTGTATGCACATATACTGACACAAGGAAGAGGAAAAACTTGTTGACTACACAAGACACAAGACACAGAGTCTTTTGATGACTGACTAATATGGCGTTAACTTCCGGAATATCATCCTGCTACATTCAAAGCATATGTTGTTACCTACAAAACAATTGAAACATTGAATCTTACATTCTGAAAGAAACCATATGTTTCAATGACCATACTTGACATATAATTGACAGTACAAGCTTAAGGATGTTCGCTTGTCATGTTTTGGATTTTTTGTCAGATTTTCGGAATCATCTGGTTTTATCCATTTGAATGCCTTAAAAAATTTTGCCCATTGACCCCTATTTTCTTTTTATAAATCTTTGCATGTATAATTATAAGCCATCTGTAAAAGTCTTATAAAATCCTTGTTATTTTTTAACAGTTTTGAGCACTTAAACTTGTCAATGATAAAGCTATGAAAAATCAAGAGAGAACATTTTCCCGCCAAAATTTCAATGGCTAATATCTCGAAAACAAATACATTGACCTATATATATTTTTTTGCTCTTTTGTTTCCTTTAAGAATACCCTATCAATTCATACTAGTGTTATGAAAAGCTTGTTATTTTGAAACTGAGTAGCGAACCTCGATCCTTAAAGCATATTTTCATGTCTATACTGTATCTAAATATTCTATATGATTGTTATCCAAATCAAGCAAAAAATGCTAACAATCAAATTACATGTCATCAGAAAACTTGAAACTTAAAACAAACAAAAACTATGAATTAGTCACAAACTTAGAAAGAAGAAATATTAGTGTCCTTATCTATTACCCAACTTTCATAAGTTTCCAATTTCTCTCCGATCCTACCCTTTTTTCCCATAAGTTTCTATATTGTTAAAATTGTCTTGCATAGGCATGCAATATTTGCATGATATTATGCAACTATCGTTAAAAAGAACAAAATATGAACATTTGGAAGGATGCCAGTATATTTCTATTTTATCTTCTGGTCTAAAATTTCAGCAGTGAGCAACACACCTATAGTCAGTGTATTGTTCACATTCTGTCATGTCGGGACATTGTATAGATTACTAAATCGTATGGGTTTTGTTCATTGTTGAAGGCAGGATGATGACCTATTAGTGAATTAATAAGCAATAGTGAAGCTGTTCATCAGATTGTCTTTTTTTTTAATTTTGTGCCGACAGGCGAGACATATCTTTGTCAACATTTCATATGAATATTATAGATTAACGTTTTAAAGGAATTTATTGGTGATAAACTCGACCAATTCACTCACAAACAAATAAAAGTCCTTCGGACTTTTATGATATGTTTGTGAGTGACTTGGTCCAATTTATACACCAATAAATTCCTTTAAAAAGGCGTTTAATCCTTATAATTCTTTAAAATTGGAGATAAGGAATTTATTTTTCCACACTCGTAGCCTCTATCACAAGCAAATTGTGTATTTGTGTCATTGAATTGGCCTGGCGCATGAATATATTTGTTGGTTAACGCAAAAATATGTACTCCATGAAATTTGCTATCTGATAAACAATAAACTAAAAACTCTTATTATCATTCAAAGGAATGTTTTGCGTTTATTATTTAATTTAAGGGCATACGATACAGTAGAGATCCTCGTTGATTTTTCTTGAAATTTTGATAGAAGGTCAATTTCGACGTGTACTTTTGAAATATGCAAAGAAAAATATACCTTCATGACTTACTTTTGAGATAATTTGGTTCGAAATTTGCATATTTGAAGGAAAACCCTGAAATTTCATAAATAAGGACTTTTAAGGAAAGTACCAATACTTTTGAACGAACAGTCATAATTTAACCGGGTTTTTGTAAATGTTCCTTGATCCATGCGCATCAGCATGCTGTAACAAGTTAACGGTTGAAATAAATAATTATATCCTAAATTCTTTTAATACAAGTAAAAATAAAGAAGTTGAAAATATTTTGCGTCTACATAGAAGTGCAGAAAAATTCTATCGTTGATTTTTCTTAAAATTTTAGCGGAGCGTTCTTGACACAGAACTTGATCGATTGCAAAAGAAAAAACTGGGGGTCCATGTGCTTGTTTTTTCAATAAAAGCAATAAACCTTAATTTTTATTGGCAAATGGGACGTTTGCCAATAAGGCGCCAAACTACGTTGGAATAAGTTTTATTCGCAACAACGTCGTGAAATCTTTCCCGCCGTTCACTACTACGTTGTCAATTTCAGTTGTAGAGCCAAGGTGTTTTTTAAACCAATGATATTAATCATGAAAATTAATAAAGCTGGCTCCTCGTAAAATAGCATCATATTTGCCAAACCTTTATGAATTGTTACGAAACTTGGATAGAAAAAGTATTCTAGTAAATTACTTTTAGAAAAGAAATGTTCGGAAACAAAAAGATATATATGGGACATTTTCAAAAATGTCGAATTTTCAGTACACCCATGCTAATTTTTTTTATTTCTAATGGAAAATGCATTTGTAAGTGTTTAAATGAAAGTTTGTAGGATTTATGAGTCAGAACATTCATAATAAACACGATTTAGATCTATTTTGATAAGATTAAAATATATTTAAGTCTAAATTTGCGTAATTTATGTGCGTACAGTGTCCGAGTAACACATTTCAAATGATTTTGTCCTACTTTTTGATCGCCTTGATATCTGTAAAAGGGACTTTTTAGAACGTAAATAATAACTCTAACGAAAAATTGTAGCTTCTTTATTATTATATGTAACATTTTTTCTACAAACTAAATTCAATCAGCGTACATGAAGTTCATGTCCATCCTGTTACCGCTACTTTAACCAGCCGTTAAATTTTTCTCCCTATGAATATTGAACTAGTCAGTGTTGATTTCAAAAGCGCAAAGTAACCTTAACATTTAACACAGCACGTTTCTTGTATAACAGTGTAGAGAAAGAAATTTCAAGACATTTAGTGGAAAAATAGTGGGTACTTTTTGTCATGTCTATGCTGTTACCAACATATTGATTAATTACACCAATATTATACTTGTAAAAAGTGCAATAACGTGTTGGAAACAAAAATCACAACAGAAAACATTATCACTTCATCAAAGGGAGTAGTTATTTCACAACAGCATTCAAAATGAAGAATTTGTCTATCCTGTTACTATGGTTGCTATGGTTACAGTAACAGGATAGACAATAGTAGACAGAAACGTCTTTAAAAGTTTATAGTAACATATAGTTGCACACATAATGAAATGTTTCGTTGTTTGAATTCATCTAAAGGTTATAACGTCTTAATCTTCGCAATTTAGCATGTGCAGGTACAATACTGCTATCGGTAACAGGATAGACAAAAAGGTAACAGGATAGAACTTAATATAGTGATATATCATGAACGTACGTTCCTGTTACCAATAAAATAAAGATAAAAGTAAACCAACGTGCGAGGGATTTACTTGATGTTGGGTTTATTTGAGAGAGAACAAATGCTGATCATTATTAATTGCTATCTTAGACTTGCATTACTGGTGGTTATTTTATAACCTTTGAAAACCAATTTTTAGAGGCATTTTTCAGTACAACATGGAAAATTGGCAAATAATCTATTATTTCACAGAATGAATATATATAGAAGTTTTTACTCTTGAAAACCATCTTATTGGCTACGAAAACAAGCTTAAAATTTTATCGAAACCTTTTCTAAATAACCCGAAATTTCTTTTGAACATGGTAACAGGAGAGACAAAATATTGCACCACCTATCAAAAAATGTTTCAATATATTCTTGTATGACATTATCAAGATTGCATCTTTTTATATGTTGTTCTATAAGTACTGTTTGTTTTGATTTGCTTATGACGAGGGTTGTTTGAATAAGTAACTTTAAATCAATTTTGCAATTTCAAAATTCGACATTTTTGAAAATGACCCATATAATAAAAAATTAATTTGCATCTCTGTCCGACATTTGTCATACAATTCATGTAAACAACACAGCTTGAACATAGTTTTAATTATTCAAAAGGCCCCGACATGACAAAATGTGCAACAATTATAAAGTAAGGGGATGATATAAAAATAAGGACATTTGGTATGATTGCAAAAGAGACAACTATCAACCATAGTTCAAATGACGAAGATAAACTCTATTAAAGGTCACCCTACGGCCTCCAACACACAAAAAAAAAAAAAAAAAAGAAAAAGCCACACCGTATAGTCAGCTTTAAAAGCCCTGACATGAAAATGTGAAATAATTCAAACAAGAAAACTAACGACCTACTCTATAGGCATTACATGCACACAAAATCATACCCACATTAAATCGGGTCAGCTTAGTCCATTACAGTGTAGCATAACATTTCATACAGCAGTCGATATTAGAGCATGAAATTTAATGATTCTGTATCAATAGATAAGTTACCTAAGCTTGTCTTCAGAGTATTTTTTTATTACAGTACATATAATTATTGAATTACTTATCTGTATTATACCTTCAATCTAGGAGTGAGTGCAACCACATTGTTTGTCCGGTCCAGGGATGGGGTAATCGTAATCTGTAATCGTATTAGATTGTAATTGATTACATTTTTCAAGAAATCGACAGTAATCTGTAATCGTTAACATTTTCGATTACATGTAATAGTAATTTAATCGATTACAGCAAAATTATCATGTAATCATCGATTACTTTTCGATTACATTTCGATTACTTTCGTAATATAGTTGGATGGTTTGATAAAATAGAACCTAGTTTAGATGAAAATGTACAACTGCATGTATTCTTCGTTTTATGGTACAGATTAAAGAGAATGTATAAATAGGACTTGAGATTTCTATCAAATTTCTTATTCTGTTTAATGCTTGCCTCAAAGATGCCACATGTTCAACAAGATTTCCTGACAAATTATTCTGTATTTCCAGCTTTTAAACAAATGAATTACAATTCTTGAAAAACTTAAAGATCTTAAATAGATATATATGTGTACAAAATTTATATATAAATTGAAAATTAGCTAAAGCCGAGTAATGTCTACGTATACATTGAAGGAAACAGCTGGATTGTGTAAAAATATCTTAAAGCATAAATATCAATAAGAGATTGAGTGTTATCTTTGAATAGGTCAGCTTTTGGTTCATGATTATAATGTTATGATATAAGAATTAAGAAAGATTTCAAAGACATCTTGACAATGAACAATGCATTTATATTCTAGTTCAGTAAAAGAGACACATGTACTTGTATCACATTTTGACGATAAAATATATAGTGTTTTGAATTTGAATTCTCAATTGCCTTTTTGGTTTTCCTGATCAGATGATCAAATACATTTAATGAGTGACATGCAGACTTTGTTTTGATTTCAATTATGTCTAATTAAGTATCAGATTTACATTATATGGCCCTAGGATATAAATATTACTCCATTGGTAGCTTTATAATCTATAATTAAGAAGATTATCCAAACAAAATATAAATCCATGCATTTAATTAATTTCAAGTATTCATGTATCAAATTATCTGACAAATTACATGTATTGCACTTTTATTTTAAAGTTTCAGAAAAAAAAATTAAACATTTTATAGTACTGAAAATTATAAATTATCATCTAAAATTTAAATTTATAATCTGCCAATAGAGAGTTAAACGACACAAGATCAGAGTCAGTTAGACAGTATGTCATAAAATATGTGCAAAATATGAAGCAAATGACCCATAATAAAGAGATGTGACTGGTGCATTGGTGGAAGTCAATGAAAACTTTATCACCACTCTCTCTTGTTGACCCTTATTTTAAGAACTTATAATTTATTTGGTTATAGGTCTAGACATCAACTGTTTAAAACAGGACATTTAGAAGCAGTGTTTGTGTAAAGTTCTTAATTTCCACTTACAAACTCACAGACTAGTATAATTGTGGTTAGCTTTCATAAGTTATTTAAAAAAAAATTCAGCATGTAATTGACAGTAATCGAAAAGTAATGTAATTACTATTGATAAAGTAATCGATTGTAATCGGTTACACACAAAAATCAGTGTATTAATCGATTACACAAAAATCCTTCATGTAATCGATTATTAATCGATTACAATTGACAGTAATCGTGTCCATCCCTGGTCCGGTCCAACAAATATTTTGTTTCTTATCTGAGAAACTTCTTTACAAAAGATTTTGTTTTGGTCAGTAACTTAACATCAATGAGTTGCATCTCTGGTCTGTCAAATACCTAATTCCTGTGTGCCGATTTTTCTCTCAATATGTACATAGAGGATATGCTTAGCACATCAACGGGTGCGTTTTTGTTTTTGGTCTATAATACGGGGTTTATAACTGAGTCATTTTAACTGACAATTCTTCTTCATACACTTATATATTCCACGGGTTAAATTCTAAAATGCCGTTAAACTCTTTAATGTACCTTTTCAAAGTCAGGAACAGTAAGATGCGCTGTCATTATTTATTACGTTTTTTTGTCATTTTGTTGATAGTCTCTGTTAAATTTATCCGTACAATTCTCATTACGATGTAGAGTTAGCCAAATGGTGTAGTTACTATATAAATTAACTTATTGGTTTTTTTTGTGTAGTTGGATTTCTGTCTCATCAACGTCTTATGTTTTTCATATCTCTTATTCATTTCCTATATGAAATAACAGACATACAAAATTAAGAATGTGGATTTGATTTTTTCCCATTCGAAGTTAATATTGTTGACTTCCTTATTAATGAATAAATATAACAATTCTCGTTATTTGGCCGATTTTCATTGCAGGTACTTTTTCAAACTTGCGCAATCGGGATTATGACGTCAGTGGATTTCCGCAAATGTGACTACATGTAAAGCGACGTCGCGAAATGTAATCGTTCTTATTAGAAACATCGCGAAATTACAACGTTCTGATTAACAACGTCGCGAAAACAACACGAAAAGTTTTGAAAACGTTATTATCTGCCCCTGCTACTGTATGATGTATGCCCTTAACGATTAACGCGAAGTGAAAATAAATATTTTAACGTCGGGTCGGATTGTGTTTTTATAGCCGCAATCTTGTTTACATTGGTTACAAAACGAAATTCGGTCAATGTCGTCTATCGAAAAATAAACAACGTCAAGAACAGCTACCGGAAGTCCTCTCGACCAATCATATCAACGTATTCCTTAATATGCAAATCATATAAGAATTATATAGCCAAAAAACACGACAAGTGATTTTGTACGTCCATGCAGTGTACTTGCAAATTATGATTTGTACAGGGTTTTTGTACAAGTTATACGTTTTTTGACACATACCTTTTTGCACCAGGTGATAATAGGTTATCTTCTAAAATTTATCAGCTTAATGTCTTAATTCAAATTTATATACATCAACCTAACATTTAGTGCTATTCTCCTTATCCTAAAGTGGAAATAGTAAAGGACACCTGAATGGTTTGAATTCTATTTTTATTTTTCTCCTTATACCAAAATCATATCCATAAAAAGTCTTTTTGTGTTCTTATAACGTTTTTTTTTTTAGCAATGCTCAGTATTAGACTGTGTCATGTAGTCATGGAAATATGACAAAAATATGCGAAACAAAAGACTGTGAGCTTGTATCATCCATTTGTGTTAAGCGGTTTATATTTTTCCGAATTTGATCATTTATTTTCATCTGTTGCTTCGTATGCTTATTTTCATCCACGGAAGGAGGGATGTGTTTCAGGTTGTTTTTTTCTTTCTAAACTGATCAGTTATTTTCATCTGTTGCTACGCATGTGCTTGATCAGTTATTTTCATCTGTTGCTAAGCATGTGCTTGATCACTTGATTTCATCTGTTGCTACGCATGTACTTGATCAGTTATTTTCATCTGTTGTTACGCATGTGCTTGATCAGTTGTTTTCATCTGTTGCTACGCATGTGCTTGATCAGTTATTTTCATCTGTTGCTACGCATGTGCTTATTTTTCTTTGCCGTGAGAAAATTGATTTTCACTTTTGTACACATATGTATCCATTACTATCCTGCATTTTATGTTGCAGAATATTTATTATTATCCTGTCTTGTGCAAAATCATTTATTTTCAGTTCTTACCAGGCAGAGTTATTCCTTTTCAAAATCTTCCTACCCTTGAGCCTCCCTAAAAAGTCAAATAGTTGTCCCCTTAGAAATAATGTTGTTATTTTGTAATCTTCAACATATTGAAATTATGAAGTATTATTTTTTGATAAAAACAAGACTGAAATTGATTGTTCTTGTGTTTCCTTTTAATAAATGCAGCCGCATAAGTTCACAGCGCTACACCAAATATTGTATTTTTTCAAAAATCCCAACTTTCTCCCCTGTTACCATGGTTACCAACCAATACATATATATATATATCGGTTGGGATTATTTTTCTTCATCTAAGTCAATTTTCAGAAAGATCGGTGACTATGTGTGCCAACAAAGTTTAAGTGGTTACAGAGGTTGGGTGATTAAAATCACGTTCTTTTGTTAAGTAAATATTAAGCTTCCCAATGATTAAAATTAGTGTTTGTCAAACTGCTATATATCCAATGAATTTTTCCGATAAAGTGTGTGGTTCAAGTATTTTTAAATTTTTAAATTTTTTTTCAAAGGGTCAAAGTAAATATTTTGTCAAAATTTTATTAAGGAATGACTGTAATATTTTTCTGTCTATGAAGAAATAACATCAAAAATGTGGTGCACACTGAATAACCCGCTAGGTTATTTCGAATAGACAGAAAAAATATTACAGTCATTCCTTATAATTTAAATCTAAATTCCATTTTTAAGGAGTAAATTTTGAAAAAAACGTTGGTGACGTCACGATCACATGACAAAATTATGTCTATGAGCTGATAGACAAAACACTTTCAACCAATCAGAAGACGTGTTACATCCAAAATTAAATTATTGATACCACCTTAAATAAAAAAACTTGGTCGTCGTATATACTGGGGAGTATGAATTAATATTAAGTCTGCTTCTTTCTAATTTTATTTTATTTTTTTAATTTTAGATTGCAGACCAGGAGGCTGGTGGTCAAAGGGTTTTGGAATGTGTGTGTACATATCTGCTTATAAGGATTTAAAATCCCATAGTGAGGCCATGGTGAGTATGTTTGTACTTTTCATATGTGAATTAAAGTGAACATTGTGACAAGTTATATGTTCAGTTCAATTTGATCCGATACATTAAAATTCTTATCAAAAATAAAATCAGATTTATAAGATGTTCTCGCCAGAAAGTCATTTTCTCATCTGACAGTGTCACCATTTCCTACCAGAAATACGTGTCGTGAAAACGTAAAATATATCTACATCCAGGCATCCTTGCAAAAGACTATTTACTGCTATGAAGTTGTTACATTGAATTTCATTGAAATCATATACGTCAGGGCCAACAGCAGCATATCAAATCCACTGAGAAATGTTCCTATACGTCAGTGCTAACAGGAGCATATCAAATCCACTGAAAAATTATTCTATTACATACCATACGAAAAAGTAAATAGAACATTGTCATAAAGAAAGGAAAATTAACAAAAGGAAAAGGAAAATAGTCTCTAAGTAATTAATTGATAGTGACAAGTTCTACTTATATCCAGGTTAAATCTGTTAAAACACACGGATCTCTTTTGATGTATTTAGACATATAGTATAAATTCAGATGGATATTTTGTATAATTTTTGAAAAAATTTACTAAAAACATATAACACTTTTAAATTAAAACATCTTCGTATTCTCTTTAACAAATACAGACGATTCACTACTAATATGTGAAATAAATAAGCATACAAATCATTCATCTCATGAAGATTAGGGCCTTATTTTGGTCCCCAATATCAAGTTCATTACTTCATTAAGAGATGTGATATAAAAGTGAAATAGAACAATGTTGTCTATTGAAACGTTGACATTTATAGCCAAAAGAGGCCAAAAAAGAGATATTTGGGCGAAACTTCATTGTTAAAATCGTACGGATTTCAACCAAATTTGGACATAGGAAACCTAAGTGCAGGCTTCCTCACACTAAATATTCAAGTTAGATATGTTATATGTTAAAAAATTAAATTATTGCAAGATCTTTTTCAACGGATGCTATGTATTTTTCCAGTACTGAAAACCAGTGGAATTTGGCCAGTTTTTTTTTAATAAGTGGAAAATTGATGTCAATTCTAATGTGACATCATAAAAAGAACGCTGATGCATACATTCAATAAAATACATTTTTTCAATCTTGACATTGTTTTGATTATGATGTGGTTTAAATGATAATAGCTATTAAATTCTTATTTGAAATTTTAGCTGAAATAGGGGTCATATTTGGTCCTTATCAAAACACCTCTTTAACGTTCTTATTAAGACCGGAACAGTCTTCGCGCTCAATCAGAGGCCCACAAGCGCTCAACCACAGGCTGGCCCACCAGCCGAGATTGTAAAATGCTGTCAGGCCTGTAAAATCATCTCTACAGGCCCATAGAATCTCAGTCTTCGCGCTCAACCACAGGCTCACCTGCCGAAGCTTGTAAAATGCTGTCAGGCCTGTAAAATCATCTCTACAGGCCAATAGATGATGAAGATGATGGATGGCTGTTTAACGTCCAGCGGCAAATTAATATGCATATCCAGGACGAGAACATATTAATGTAATATGAAATTAAGCCCTGCTTTGTACTAGACCGACACGCTAAGCCGGATTTTAACGTGCTAGTTGACAAGGTAACAGCTCGCCGGAAGACATGTCACCTTATCCGGACACATTATTCTGACTCCGAGCTGACCAGTCTTTGCTCTTACTCCTTAATGCCGCGTGTTTAGCGGAGAAGCAGCAAATACTAATTTTAAAGTCTGGTTTGACCCGGCCATGGTTCGAACCCACGACCTCCCGCACTCGAGGCGAACACGCTACCACGAGACTACCGAGTCAGTCAGGCCTGAATAGAATCTAACTAAATGTTTTGTAAAATTTAGTTTCGGGCCTGTATTTATGATTTATATTTTATGAGAAATCGCCGTTTAAAGACAAATTTACTATGAATTTCAGCACGAAAAAATCATATGACTTCTGGTAATTGGGGATTTGAATGCTCGAATTGCAAATCATCATAATTTTATAGCAGATGAAAATAAAATCCATAGTTCTTTACAAGATATACTTCCAGAGGATTATGTTTAAGATTTTAATATAGATAGAAATTCTTTAGATAATGTTTTTAACACTTTCCTTACTGATCTGTTTTTTTTTTCCGCGACTTTTGTGGCCTGTTCAAATTTCGTGCGCAGTTTGCCTGGCCTGAATTAATTTGCTATTTGCAGGGAGAAAAAGTAACGTTTTTGGAAATACGTTCGTATTTTCGTCGTTTCTCTACAAATCGGTGTCAAACTCGACGGTGATACATTTTAGTGTGTTAGGATCGTAGTTAAATGGTTAATTATACATGACAATACCATTTTTTGGTGTTTTTATACCTTTTGTGCGAGAAAAATGACGTTGGATACGCGAAATTATCATTTTTTTGTGACCGGTTTTATTATTTCCTTTTATCTGCTAATTTCACATAAAAAACGGTAGCTAACAATTTCGAGTGTTCCTTAATCAAAGTTGTATGGAAATAATTATTCCACAGTAGAATTTACAACTTATAAGTCTAAATAAACACGACTGAAAATGATCCTGTCAAATTCCGTGGCGGCCATTTTACACTTGAAAAATGTAATCACTTGATAAACTGAAGTTGGAGTTGTCTTTCTTAGATCATTGCTTGTGTGTTAACAGTGTACTTTTCATAATTCAGGGCTTCAAAAATAATCAATGAAATTCAACTAATAAAAAGTTGACAGGACTTTAGAAGTTTAGATTGTATATCTGAATATTAAAAAAGATAATGTTTTTCTTATAAAAAAAAAAAAATATAATATTTTAGAAACTGAAAAGAGAATTGAAATTTTTATTTCCACTGGAGTTCCAATTCTACAAATAAAAAAAACATACCAGTTGTTTTACAATGACATACAACAGATTTTAACTGTTATGTTTTGCTAATTATAAATTAATTCCTTACACAATAAGGTTACAATAAATGTTTTCTTAGGTCATGTTAAATTGTTCTGGACTTATTTTGTTTCCAATGAAAGTGGTCATGTTATTATGTTTTAATTTAGAATTCAAAAGAATTATGAATATAGATAAGTCCCAAGAACCAGCTTCTTTATTGAATTTGAATAAAAAAATAATAACAGAAACAATATAGACCTATCTTCACAAGTATACATGGATTTGTTTTAGTTACAATTTCTTTGCACACAGTAATATATTGTATGTGTACCCTTTCGAACTACTGTGATACAATTAGTTTTTGTATGACATATGAACTGCCCTTAAATATGTACAAATATACTGAATTGATATGTTTATTCAAACAGTCAAACAAATTTTGTTTGTCTCTACTAATGTCTAGATACTAGAAATATTGTCCCTTTAATAAAAAAACCTATTACCCTCCTAGGTAACGTATCTTAAGCGTTTTATTGTCATCATCAGGGACACTTCTCCTTTTCCATTGTACTGAATGATAATAACTTCCTTTTGCACTAGTTTAGCATTTTTGCTGAGAAATGTATCACAAAACTTTGAAGTGGCCTAAAAGAGTCTTCTTCAAAATGATGGAAATTATTAAATTTAATGCATTTAGATTATTCCTATTGTCACCGAACCATCAACCTGTCCCTTCAAAGTCACCGATGACATTTCTACAATTTTCAAAGTCAGTAGCAACAGGTCTTATTGCTGGATACACAACAAGAGATACTCGTAGGGGGAGACCATCAAATGTACCGTTGGAGATCAGACTTACTCACAGGCATCTATCTCCCTGCTGACTTGGAGAAAAAGAGATGGTGTCATTTCTGCTGGGCACGTGTTGCAACGGGTGCCCAGGTGAAAAGGGCCCAAACTAAATACGGATGTATGGAGTGTCGAAAGCATTTGTGCCTTCCAAAATGCTTCACCGTATACCACTCTGTCAAGAATTATAGTTCATAACTGTTCCCTGTTTCAGAACTGTTACTGTTGTTAATGTTAATTGAAGTTTAAAGTTGAAGTTTAAGTTATTTTTTGAAGATGAACAAAACAGTCTTTCAATCTATGACATGACATTTATTCGCATGATAATTATTATACACAATCATCATATGAAATGTAGATGGACATTACATAAGGACAATGAATTGTAATGACTTTTAATTTATAAATATAGTGCAAGTTCAATTCAAGTTTGAACATTGAAGTTTATTTCAAGTAAAATTTTAAAATTATCTTCAAGAATTTCTTGATATCAAGATTTGTAATCAGAAAATTTTGAATATTGAAGTTTAATATATTGTATATGAACTTTAAAATTATTTATGAAAATTCATGAAATTAATATTGATAATCATAAAAGTCTGAATTTAATTCAATTCTTGTGAATTTTGTTTATTCTTTCTCCCTTATTTTTCATTTACCTATAATTTCATTTTCCCATTTGAAGTTCATTTAGAAAAATCTTGAACAAAGACAACCCGAGAACATCCCAGATGTAATTTTGGTTGCAATGTACACTTTTAATCACACAAGCAATGTGCTAAGAAAGACAACTCCAACTTCGATTTATCAAGTGATTGCATTACAAGTGTAAAATGGCCGCCGCGGACAGGATCATTATCAGTCGTGTTTACTTTTAAGTAAAAACTTCGACTGTGGAATAATAATTTCCATTCAACTATGATTAAGGAACACTCGAAATTGATAACTTCCGTTTTATGCGAATTTAGGAGATGTAAGGCAATAATACACCTTATCGCTAATCCCGGCTGACCCGGCCGCTTGAACTTTGACGCATACAACAATCACTTTTCCATTGTGGCGTCAGATATTTTGTTTTATGACGTCAAAATTTTACGGGAACCTGTGTGATATCCAGTAATGGCGGACAAATAGCGATAAGGTGTATAAAACCGGTCACAAAAATGATAATTTCGCGTATCCTACGTCATTTTTCTCGCACAAAAGGTTTTAAAAAACATAATATTGGTATTGTCATTTATAATTAAACGTTTTGCTACGATCCTTAAATACAAAATTGTAATACCGTCGAGTTTGAAACCGATCTGCTGAGAAACAACGAAGATACGAACGTTTTTCCGAAAACGTCACGTTTTCTCCTGCACATGGCAAATTAATTCCGGCCAGGCAAACTGCGCGCGAAATTTGAACAGGCCACACAATGTCGCGGAAAAACAAACCAGTAAGGAATGTGTTAAAGTAATTGCATTTTATTGTCATCGAGACAATT
Source organism: Mytilus coruscus (assembly GCA_017311375.1). Lineage (NCBI taxonomy): Eukaryota > Metazoa > Mollusca > Bivalvia > Mytilida > Mytilidae > Mytilus > Mytilus coruscus. The sequence goes on along the minus strand of CM029605.1, from coordinate 66,917,137 downwards.
CCCAAATCGTGACCAGTTTTGTTTATATTTCTGAAGGCATGTGGACAGAAAGGATCATTTTTCCTCCAAAAGACCACTTCTCACGTTACGATGGTCAACATAGTTACCTGCTTCATTTCAAGAAAACATTATGCGATACCGTTCACTTGCTTGTTATGTTTCAATAACCGAAAACTTGAAAAAAATCATAGATAGAACTCTCGATTTTTCACAACTTCTCAAGCGCCGTTTTCTAAAAATTAGGTCAATTTTACTACAAGTAAGACGTAATTTTGCAAAGAAGGAACACGATTGGTTTAAGCTTTATTTAGACTTTCCTTAAAAGGAATTTGACCCACGAAACAATGTGAAAAGTAAGATCGGGTTTAATCGTATGTTCAGTCAAGTTCTTAATTGCCGACAAAAACGAAAGTATTGAAACCACGCCCCTTGTCAGTGTCAACAAACACAACGACCGGAATGCAGCCCTTGTTCGCGAAAATTAAATACTTTTACAAGCTTTGAGACATGTAAGAATTAATTACCGATGTACTTATGTTGTTTCCTCTTCATAAAAAGTTGATTAAACATCAAAATACTTTCATATACGACTGATACGTTTTGTCATGGTTTGTCCCACATTGACGAAAATGGCGGCAGATTTTGAGAACAAAAATTCAATCGATTTTCAGATGTTTATTTGTTATCTCCCACTTTCCTGAATCAAAAAGTAACTCAAAAGAAACCATGAAACCTACCGATTTCAGAATATATCGCATTAGTATGCTAAAATACGAGGAGGAGGAACACATAGCTCGTTAACTGAACATGGCTATTTTAACGAATCCACGATGCCTGAAGGCATCGTTCGGCCTCCCACCGGCGCATTAACGGCGATGCCTGAAGGCATCGTACGCCTGGAAAGGGTTATCTCGCAATGCCATCAGTTGATTGATCTCTGCATTGCCTCCTAGCTAAGAGTATTGAACGGTCATTTTATTGGCGGTATACTGGGAAATAGGAACGTGTTTAAAACCCAGTGGATGTAGTACTGTTGACTATGCCTTGACCAGTTAGTTTTTTTCAAATCTTAGACCCTTCATATTTATCTGATCATACTCAAATTGTTGTCTTTTAAAGGTAATAAATTCATGCAAAATATGAATACAGATAGAAAATATAGTGAGACAGATATATATGACATTTAAATGGGAGACTATTTCTAAGGAAAAATTGTATACAGTTTTAGAAGAAAGTATTTTAGAGATGAAATTCTTGGTTATAAAAATCTGGGACTATTATACTAACGGGACTGGAAACTGATCGATCTGTTGAGATTTCATTGTCCCGATAGCGGATTATTGATTTTTGTTTTGATTGACAGCTTATCGTGCCACGTGGTTAATTAGCCTTCGGTACATGTAAACAATTGATTTCAGCGAACAAGTCAGCTTATAGAATACCGTTAAAATTGGTGGACTTGAAATTGAAAAAAAAATAATTAAATGCAAAATAAAAAATAAAAATATATGAATAACAAAACTATTTTAACAAATTAAATATATTTACTTGAAATAAATGTTTTCACACAAGAATAAACTAATGCCGGTTAAAACTGGGAAAAGTTCTTGGAAAAAGTAGTTTTGAAAGATAAATACTTTTCTTATTGTTAACGAAAAATTATTAATAAGTAGTCAATGTATTAGTGTTGAAAATAAAACAAATAAAGTCGAAATGCCGGCGCTTTACTTGACCGCTAAGAAAACAACGTGTCGCCGAAAGTTAACAGATCATAATTAATCCTAATAAAACAATAAATGTGCAATAAAACAATGTTGGCAATTTCAGTTCATGATTTATCCCTATAACAAAAGTTATCCGTGGTCTAATAAAAACATATCCACATTGTTTTGAACTTTTCTAAATTTCGTGTTTACACCTAAATTTCAATATGGCAGAAATAGCAGTGAAAGGGCCTACTTTTGTAGTTCTGATTGTGGAACTTATTGAACATATTTTCACAAAGTCATATGCTTATGCCACCCGAAGACCATTACTTAGCAAAAACACCCTGATTTTAATACAAATATTGCACATATAAATAGGAGTAAGCAATTTTATAGGAACAGTATAATAGTCCCAGTAAAAATACACCATTTGAAATAAATTGTTCTGGGGTTAAGAGAGCAGCACTACAACTAAATAAATTAAAATATTTAAAACATTAACCATGCGCTCATGTAAAATTATTAAATCCTTTTGTAAAAGAAATAAAAAATAAAAAGCCAATTTGAAGATAAGAGAATTAGCTGATGTAAAGAAAACTGTATCAAATCTAGCCAAATTATTACGAATAAATCCTTATTACCTCAATTTAAGAAATAATTTTCTTGGTCTCTGTTAAAACAATGTAAAAATTAATTAAAAGGAAGAAAAATCAATTTAAAAGGAAATATTCAGTAAGCTTTCAGCCCTTTGAGATACAGACTCTAAACAATATTGGAAATTATTAAAATCATTAAAATATGAGAAAACTAATAATAGAATTAAGCTTCAAGCTGGTTTCTCAGAAATTATTGATCATTTCAAGCATCTAGGAGAGACCACCTACTATGATAAAGAATTTAAAGCTAAAATTGAAACTGATACATTAAAAGAAACAAATAAACTTATATTCAATGAGGTAGCTGATAAACCTTTTACTTTCAATGGAGTAAATAAATGTAATCAAAAATTAAAAACTGGGGAAACCTCTGGTCCAGATCAAATTTCTAATGAAATTATTTAATATAGTGGTGTTGTTAATTGTTAGGCTATAACTAAGCTTTTTAATTAAATTCTTGATTCTGGTAAATATCCATCAAATTCGAGAAAATCCTTTACCATACTTATTCATAAAGCTGGAGACAAGCTAGATATTAATAATTATAGGAATTCTCTTCAAAATTGTATTGCTAAACTTTTAGTGCTGTTATTAATTCTAGAGTGGTAACTTACTATGAAGAAAAATTTTCAGTTCACCACATACATAACTACTCAGCCGTGAATTGGATTCAGAAATAATCATAGGACAGCAGATAGTATTTGTATTCTAAAAACTTTGATAATAAGATATTTGACAAAATTGAAAAAGAAGAGTAAAATTTACTCTTGCTTTGTTGATTTGCGTCGTGCATTTGACACTGTTTGGCATGCTGGTCTCTTATACAAATTAAAGAAGGATGATGTTGGAAAGAAAATATTTGAAGTAATTAAAGATATATATAAGTGTTGTGAATCTTCAGTTAAAATAGATAATAAACGATCTGACTTTTTTAAAATAAATAAAGGAGGTCAAACAAGGGGACAGTTTGAGCCCCACATTGTTTAATTGCTTTATTAATGATCTCCATTCAAATTTTGGGGTACATGTGATCATTTGTCCTTAGACGAAACATCAATAAATAGTCTTAGTTTTGCTGATGATCTTTTTATATTATCAGAATCACAAAATGGTTACAATCTGCTTTGAATAAACTGGAAAAATATTGCTACAAAGTGCAACACTGACTGTAAATACAAATAAAACTAATATTATGATTTTTTATTCCAGAAATTCTTTTGAGTCAAAATTTTCCAATAAACAAAATCAGTTAACTAAAGTTAAAGAATATAATTTTAGGGTATGTCTAAACATTGCTCAGGACCTCCTGAGTGCACTCAGGACATAAAAGTGCACTGAAGGACTCTTTATAGTTATGGTATATGCACAGGATGAATGTACATGTATTCGTTTCACGTTGTTTATTTTAGTGGTAAATTTTGGTGGATTTTGAAAACGATCTTAGATAGATATTTGTTATTTTTATAAAATAATGAGGGCACGTGTCACTGATTACACAACTACTCAGCCGTGAATTGTCCAGTCAACAAAATTGATTGGATTATCCGTATTGCTCATGAATGTCATGTTGTTAGAACGGTGTTTTGAATAAAATTGAATTATACATGTTATACTATGTTTTTAAGTTGTTTTGGAATTGTTTCATGTTAAATTTAAATGAATTACTGGACAAGAATGCGTTTCAAAGGCGAAATATTTTGAACACGAAAATTCCTATTGAAATTGGTAGATGGCAAAATATTCAGAGAGAAAATTGTATTTGTACTTTATGTGATATTGGCGACGACTTTCTTTATGTTTTAGAATGTTCGACAATAGACGAAAGTAGACAAACGCTGTTAAAACGGGGTTTTATCCCCAATGATGCCACATTTTACAATGAATTAGGTCTATATTTTTTACGTTTTCAAACAAAATAAATTGAATGGAAAATTTCTGACTATGTGAAGATTTCTTAAATTTCTCAGTTGGCTTCAATTATTACAAACAAAACGAAAAGTTTATTTAACATTTTGCAAAACAATATATCTTTATTATTTTCCAAGGAAACCTTTTTGTTTGTTTGCCAAGTTTACTTGTATGTGTTATTACTATCACATATCACTCCTAATTATTAAAGATCAAACGACCTAATCAACATGATGATTGGTATTGAATATGATCATCGGTCATGCATGACATATCCCAAATAACGGCGCGTGCCGATAAAAAATTAAATAACTTCTTAAATATTGAATTGATTTTATCAAAACAAAAATTATAAGATCAAAAATTAAATTATCTATCGAATGCATACCCTCAACGCTCACCAAAACATCTATTACATGTCCTGAGTGCACTTTTTATGTCCTGAGTGCACTCAGGAGGTGAATTAGTCGTACCGATAAATTTCTTGGTAACATTATTGATAACAAAGGAAGATTTAAGAGATCAACACATGAACTATCCAAGAAAGCGCAAAGCGTTATTTTCACTAAAAAATATGTGTCTAATTTTCATCATGTCCCTATTGATTTATCATGCGAATTATTTGATTCACTAATTAAACCCATAATTTTATATAGCGAAATTTGGTTTATGGAAGATTATTAATTAATTTTACACCTATGAACAGAGCCAAAATGCATGGAACTAACTGTGATATTTTATCCTTGACAGATAGATTCAGCTTTGAGAAAGTGCATCATAAATTTTGTAAAACTGTTCTTTGAATTAAAAAAAAAAACTCATGTAATATAGCTGCAAATTCTGAGTTAGGACAGTTTCCTCTTGACTCCTTTATGAAAACTCAAGTTTTATTATATTTTGTAGAAATAACTGCCATGGAATAAACCCTCTTGTTAAAGAAGCTTTCAAATTAAATAAGTCTATGTCTGAAGATAGAATGTATACTTGGCAAACTTTTGCAAATTTTTAAAGAATTTAATATTGATGAAGAAGAATATGTTGATTTTGATAAACCTTTTAAACTTATAAAAAATTCACGTAAAAAACTAAACATATTGTTAAAGAAAAGTATGATAAAATCACTCTTGGAAAACTTTCAAATATCGATAACAGTTCAAAACTTTACCTTTATAGTAAACGTAAAATGAAATTAAACTGGAAGACTACTTGCACAATCTAAACAATTTTAATAGTCATCAACTTTTAACAAAATTCCGTGTTAGTGACCATAACCTGGAAATTGAAATAGGTCGATATAAAAAAGTGAAAGAGAACACAGTCTCACAGAGTGTGTAAAGTTTGTAAAATTTTAGATGATGAGGAACACTTTTTCCTTCATTGCCAAATCCACAGCAATATTAGAAATCCCCTTATAAATGCTATTAAAACACATTATCCTAAATGCTGATTTTAACCAGCTTGACTCAAACTCTAAACTTAAAACTATTTTAGATCCCAATAAAGATATTTTGTCCGAGTGTTGTAGGCTATATAAAACAATCCATGGAATTGCGAAAATAAGGTCCACATTGGTCAATTACCTATATACTTATATATATATTATTAATATTAACTTGACTTGTTTAGCACTTTTTTCATGTATTGTATGTTTCTTGTGTATATTATGTTTGCATTTTAACCCGTCAGGGTTTTACTTTTTTGCAATAAAGATTATACTATTTGTAAAAAATTACAACGAATTTCAATATTTGTATACAAATAATGATTTCTCAGTAATGACAGGTCATAAAAATATTTCATAACCATAAAAATCTTATTGTTCGTACCCCAAGTTTTGGTGTACACTTTTCAAAATATTACCCAGAATGCATTAGATTCTGAAACGGCGAATTTTATTGCTTAGTTCATAATTTCTGCAAAGTCGCAGTAGGAGTTGATCATTTTCAAAATAAAATCTCCAGTTTAAAAGGTTTGATTATTACCGAATTTGAGCATATTTATATTGTAATTTTCTTTCCATTGTAGGCAGCATGCAAACAATTAAAAGGGATGTTGTTTTATCCATCTCATGGTTGGGAAACTAAGGGAATTACTATGAGGGCATTGGCTAATAGTGAGAAGGTACGTATAACAAGACAAACCGTTGTAAATTACGTGTATGTATCATATACTATAGTTAGCAGTGTGTAAATTATTTTATTTCTTATGCAGCAAAAATACTGCAATTTGATTGGTTAATTACCCCGGTGTAAATAACACCCCACCCTTGTTCACCCCGGGATAAATAAAATTTTGCCAAAAAATTTAAAAAAATAAAATTTTGCCAAAATAAAGAAAAAAGATAAAATTTCAACAAAAAAAATTAATAACAAAAAAAAAAAAAAAAAAAAAAAAAAATAAAAATTAAAAATAAATAAATTTGAGGACAAAATTAAAAAAATTAAAAAAATATTAAAAAATTTTTTTCCAGAAAATTCAAAAGAACACAAAAATTTTCTGTTAAACTGGACATGAGCATGACACGAAGCAGGCCTATTAGACACGTTCAAAAGGAAGTCATTTTGATTCCAAATTGATGAAGAACAGAAAACCATCTGTTTCACTGTTAAAAAAGAGTTGAAACATATAAACTTACTTTCAGGATGATTTTGATTAATTTTTCTCAGCAAGCAACACCAACAGAAATAACAATTTTGATCTCCGGTATTGTTCCAAATACTAATGACGTGGAGTTTTAATTGTGACGTCACACACGTACATCCTATGACCTCAGTATTCGAATTAGAAGCGTCATAAATAGAGTTGTGTTTAAAAGTTTTAAAAAATATTGCTTAATTTCTCTCAGTTCTAACATTATTTTTCTTGTGCTACTGTAGTGCCAAAATCCAAATAATTTGTCATTCGTTCTGACTTTAATGAAACATCTCAGATCCTATGACCGCCCTTCAAAGTTTGATTTGTATAACATTGTGTTATTATTATTATTATTATTATTATTATTTTAAACCCTTTTCTTCAGCATTAAGGATGTACATAAGTGAAATTAAAAAATCTAGAATTTGAAATTGGTACTATTAGTCAGAAGAGCATTAGTTAAGGAGCAAAATAAGCTAAAAATATTGATAGGTATTGGAGCTCCTTTTCGAGATATATAGTTTTTTTTAAATGGAGGGAAAAGGCTGATTCGGACTTTTACCTTATATTTGCATTGGTATTATTTGGGTCTAAAATTAAAGGAAAAGAAATCTAGAATCTGCTCAAATTTTGGTATGACCTTTATGGGCTATTGAAGTCTAATATGAAAAGAAAAATTGGTTTTATGGCCATATTGGGCAAAATATTTTACCCTGTGTGGTAGGGAAAAAAGGAGCCGAACATCTGACAAAATTCATAAACCTGACCTCTAAGTACATCCTTAATGAACCAAGCATGTCATGGATCCTGTAATTTCAGAGATAGATATCCAGAACCTGTTAGTATAATAGTCCCAGCCAGAACCAAGACCCTTAGACACATGCGTTTAATATAATCGAAAAGCTAAAACCTTTCGTTGATTAGTATAATTAAGACTTGTTTAGCCCACGTGATCTGTCATTCGAATTATGATTGTTTTGAACGTTTTGTTTCCGAGCACTTTTTTCAATGTCGTTTTCGTATTCTTCCGTTTCGTCACGGCACCAGTGTTTTGAACGTGTTGTTAATAAAGGCGAGTAATGGCTATACACTCAAGAACGTCTTCAATGTTTCGTATGCTTTACTTGGAGTCATTGCTAATACAGAGACGTCGGCAAGTGACGACGCTGCGGGCCTCTTGTTACGTAAAAATGGCGCTAAAACGTTAACAAAATAAAAGAGTATAAAATAGACTGAACTGAAACTAAACTAATTCACAACAATGTCGTTAGAATTATGATCATGATGATATGTGGTTGTATTTTTGGCAAAGATCAAATTTTAAAGAAACATTGCCAAAGTAAGCAACTGAAGTCATTTACTTGACATTCTCAACGTCTATGTCATTCTTAAACTGTCCTTGATTTTTTTTTTACTTCAAAAATGGGTCAAAAATGACTAAATGAATTACCACTGATGCACCTGTTTTATAATCATACTTGGACCTAACCTTGATGTGCTGGTTAACATTTTTGATCGCAGTCATCAAAGAAATGTGAAATTTTATTTTCAATTTGTAAACCTTCAATAGAAAAAAATAAAAATGGGATGAGATGTAAAACAATATCAGAAAGACAACTATAACCTTGAACAAAATGCCGTTAAATAAAATAACGTACACAGGTAAATAAAAATAATTTTGTTGAAAGGAGTACATGGAGTTACTGTTACAGGTAATTTCCTCCTCTCTTAGGAGCACTCCCAAAGGGATACATAAATTTGTAAATCTATAATCTAAAAAATATTTACAACTTACGTCAAAACTGGTCTTTACTTCGGCTTTTTTCACCTCAATATGACAGTTTGGTACAGATGTCCATACCTGATGTATATTTCTAATAGCATGCGATTGAATGTTCAGAAATTTTAAAGTTGACTTCTGTTGTTCCTCTTCTTGTCACTTATCTTCCCAGTAGTGTGTAATATGTTTCTTTACTGTTTTTTTTTCATTTCAGGGTATCTAATTCTTTCTCTAATAATGTTTCGATTTCTGGTAAACCATATTTCTCTAATCTCTGAATAACTTTAATTATGTAACTATGCCCATTTTGTTTTGCCATACTTAGTTGTCTTTTTAAAATCTAAAATTCTAGAGTTTCTTTGTTTCGAAGGAGATGTCCTAAGAAAGTTAATATTAATCAGTCTACTACTACCTCAACTAGCTCCACTCGAGAAGTGAGTAAGTGGCAATATCCGATCCGAAGTCCTTGAATTTGTCTACATACTTTCAACTGTAGTCGCTCTAATTTAAGGATGTCTGATTCCGTAAAATTCATCACCTCTATTCTATATATTGCACGTGGAATAAGATACGTTTTCCATATTTTATAGGCTACTATTGAGACATTCTTTTCCTTGCATGCAGTCCAGGTCCAAGTAGAGCGTACAAAGTTTTTCTAGCCAGTTTTAGTCGATCTTCAGTGTTTAGTCTGTTTTTACTATTTCTTACCAGTCCTAGGTGTTTTGTTTCACTCTTTTGGGTTATCTCAATGTTTCCAAGATAAAATGAAAAATTACTTTGGTTTTCTGTGATTGGTACCAGATCTGACTTATTTGGGTTTAATTTATAGTTAATAAATCTCGTTTTGTACAGTTTTCAACAATATCCAATAATGCTCAGCTAGAAGAGATAATTGAAAAATATCACATAATGCTTTTTGGAGATTTAAATGCATCACTCCATAGAGCCAATAGATCAAGAGACATGTTTTTAAAACAATTTATAATCAACAATGAATAAGCAAACAAATATCCAATCAAACCAACACAGATAGATTATTTTCTACCGGCGTTTTGCATTTGCGCCGATCTGCATTTCACTTGCGCCGATTTTTTCTTTCACTTGCACCGATTATTTCTTTCATTTGCGCCGATTGTTTTACATGTAAATTACAGGTGAAAACTATTTTTATTTATCATTATAAACCTCTTCCGCTAGCCAGTTATACATATGTTATGAATTATCAATTAAAACATGCATTTAACTGTTGCCCCCTGCCCACAATGGGGAGGTGGAAGCAGGATTTCGAGCAAAAATTTTAAGGTTAAACACACTCAAATGATATAAAAATCTATTTACGGCCTTTAAAATATCAAAGGACAATAAAACCTCTTTACGCCATGAAAAATGCACAGCACTAAAATGCAAAAAGGAGCAAATGGAACTTGAAATTATTGAATCGGCGCAAATGAAACAACCAAATCGGCGCAAATGAAAGATTGAAAATTTATAAAATCGGCACAAATGTCATACGCCCTTTTCTCCACAAGAGAGCGGAAAAAATATACAGTTCACAGTATATATATTAGACAATAATTTAATTTTAGATATGACACGTCTTCTGATTGGCTGAAAGTTGTTTGTCTATCAGCTCATACACATAATTTTGTCATGTGACCGTGATGTCATCAACGTTTTTTCATAATTTTACTCCTTAAAAAGGGAATTTAGAATTAAATTATAAGGACTGACTGTAATATTTTTCTGTCTAATCGAAATAACCTAAAGAATATGGTGCACTTTAAATAATCCGCTATTCGGGTTATTTAGAGTGCACCACATTTTATATTATTTCTTCATAGAGAGAAATAATATTACAGTCATTCCTTAAATATCTTTATGGTGGAGCGTTTTCATTTTTGATGATGCAAACACAACTATTTTTATCAGAAATTTGCTATAATTTCAACCAAGTTATTTTGCTCACCTGTTGAAAAATTGGCAACCAACTAAAAACCCACTGTTAGATATGCTTACTCTTCAGGAGCATCTAAGATCACCCCCTGTTATTTGTGAAGTTCGTGTTGCTCAGTCTTTAGTTTTTTATGTTGTGTTTTGTATACTGTTGTTTGTCTTTTGGTCGTTCCTCGTTTTTATACACCCGTTTACAGGACGTATTATGGTATACCATTGTCCATCTGTTCGTCCGTCCGTCCGTCAATAACTCATAAACACTTTTACCAATTTTCATGAAACTTTGGCGAATTGTTTATATCTATTGACGTAAGCTCCCTTTCGATTTTGATAAATTTTAGATAAGTTTCCTCTTGTTTGTTTTTTTTTTAATTTCTGAAATGACGTTGAAAAATCGTTGAAAGCTGTCAATTTTTCACACTTCAGACTGTTAAAGAATTTTATTTGTTCATAAATCGAGGCCACAAATTTAGTTGAACTTGAGGTAGACTTAATGATGCCAAATCATGTTTTGTGTACTGGTGTTTGTCTGTTGGTCTTATTCTTTTCAGCCATGGCGTTGTCAGTTTATTTTGACTAATGAGTTTGAATGTCCCTTTGGTATCTTTCGCCTCTCTTTACCTGGTATATATAGCCGCCCTTCATAAGTTGCGCTGGTGGAGTACTCATTTAGCTTAGCTGCTAGAGCGGCTTACTAATCCAGGGCCAAGGGTTCGAAATCTGACTGGAACTCTTTTGGAAGGCTAAATGGATAAATCTATAAAATTGCAATTAATGTTTAACTATCATATAACCTCCACGCTGACTAACTTCTTCCAGCTTCCTGGATGATGCATACTTTTCTTCAATTACAGATATCAAACCAGTTTTACTGGACATCTGGACATGTATATGAGTACCAATGGACTTGGGGTGT
>CM029605.1:66784707-66905484 GCA_017311375.1 Mytilus coruscus | reverse complement strand
TCATAAATTGCTGTAGAGTTTAAGATGGATTAATGAACCTGAACATAAGCCGAGAAACAGAAATATTACTAGAATTGCCAATGCAATCAATAGCGGAGGATGTCATCCCGTACTGGATATTTACACAGTAGCAGCAACCATTTTGAATGTATCAAAGTCAAATGGCACATTATTACACAACCCCCGCGCTTTTTTGTTTATCTTTCAGTAGAAAAAAAATGCAATTATTCCGTAAAGTTTGAGATCTATATATAGCTTGGAAAATCTTTTGAATCTAAAATAAGACCCGTGTGCGAGCAAGAACGTGGCGTCACGTGATGCTCCAGTATATAACCGAGGACTTAGCACATTGATATTCTTTTTAGAGGGGAACTTAGAACAGACAACATGTGTATATATTGACGGATAAGCATACTAACTGTTCATTTTGTACTTCAATAGGTAATGGATGGTTGATCGCGGAATACACGATACATGCATTTGATATGTTTTTTATCCTGTACAATCTAATTACACGTTTATCGATTGATTTCAGCTAATGTGTTCATTTTAGCAGGTGTTTGAATACTGGATGTGTACTTTAATGCAAGTGCAGAAATGTTACTAATATGTTCTCTATTAATTTTCCCTGTCTAGGTTAGGACATCAAGCGGCACGCACATGTTTATTAATTGTTACTCGATTCAGTTGTCATTCATTTAAAGTCGATTGGTGTGACGATTTTCTTTTCAAAGCACGATTTTTGTAGAGTAAAAGCACGTTTAATGATTTTTTTCTTCTAGCATATTCTAGAAGATGTTAGCAGTACAGATTGTATTTGATCGTATGCACATACTCTTGATTACAGAACTTTGACTCAAATTAACGAGGTGTTTTTATACATTTTCATCGTTGCTGTTTCCATGGCAACGGCGGCAATTTTGAAAATTTCAAAGTCAGATGACATTTCAATAACATTAACCGGGTTTGATCTTAAAATTTATAAGAAAATGTTACTTTGACGTTTTATCCCATATGATAAATATTAAACTTTTAGCCTTATCTCCATGGTAACAGCAGCAATCTAAAAAATTCCAACGGCAATCAATTCTACAGTTCATACTCTCATTTGAGGGGGTAGGTTTTGGGTCGTATCTCTAACGGTTGATTAACTATGATTTAATTAAGAATTCATTTTCATTTCTTTCACATTTGGACTGTTTTCATGCCAACTGTGGCCATTTTGAAAGTTCTAAAGATGGATAGCACACTTTCGAATGACGAGCTATATTTCCTGAACATACTGAAAGTTTCATTAAATTTGGACCACTTTTCGATAATTCACATTTTTGCCGTTTCCATGATAGCGGCGGCCATCTTAAAAATTTGCCCATCTGCACATGGGGATTCTCATTATGGTGTAGTTTTATCAATGTTTGTCAAGTCGTCTCCGAGAACTAGGCTGGACAAAAAATGTGGAATATAAAATCGTAACAATAACAATATATCACCCCTTTTACCAAAGGGGTGACATAACAACTTGAAAACTTCCAGATGTACATGAGAGGCGAAAGATACCAAAAGGACATTCAAACTCATAAGTCGAAAATAACTGACAACGCCATGGCAAAAAAAGAAAAAGACCAACAGAAAAACAATAGTACGCAAAACACAACATAGAAAACTAAAGACTGAGCAACACGAACCCCACCAAAAACTGGGGGTGATCTCAGGTGCTCCGGAAGGGTAAGCAGATCCTGCTCCACATGTGGCACCCGTTGTGTTGCTCGTGTTATTACAAACCCGGTAATAAATTCGGTAGGTTACATTCGAGAAAAGGTAATGGGATTGTAGTTACGACATTTGGAACATATTCACTATCATCTGTGAAACGGATATTCCGTAACGGTCAACCAATTCGTGATGGCGTCCGTAAAATTTACGAAGGGAGTAAGCAGTAACCTTTGGTTTTTAGGGATGAAAGATGGATTAATACCCTGCCACGTCCGGTCTGTGTTTTTGTTTGATGTTTTTCTGCATTGTATCAATCTGATGAGTTAAGCCTTTTTCAACTGATTTTTATAGTTTGTTCTTATGTTTTGCTGTTACACCACTGTCCCAGGTTAGAGTAGGCAACATGTTTAATTCCGCCACATTCTTGACGTGCCTGTCCCAAGTCAGGAGACTATAGTTCAGTGGTTGTCGTTGGTTCATGTCTGATATATTTGTTTTTCTTAATTACGTTTTTTTTTTATAAATTAGGCAAATTTTGTCAAACTGATTTGATTTATTAATATCAACATGATCACGAACCATTACATATGTTTTGGTTTTTTTTAAATTTTAGATATGTGGAAAAATATATGTATACAATAATTGTTTCGGAGAATGTCATTAAATTGCATAATTATAGTCCCAAATCTAAAATATATTCTTTGTTAAGTTTTATACAATCCAAATCTATAACAGTACTGCATTATCTGTTTTGTCTCTAAGTTGGCTACAGATAAATTTATGATTTCAAGTTTTAATCATAGCTTTTTTTAACATTTTTTTTATTTATTGTTAGTTGGTTTGAGCGTGAAATGTGCACAGATACCTAAAGATTTTCCTTTACCTCTCAGAACGTAAGTACAATTTGTATGCAATATAAATCAAAAATGAACGCGCATAGTAGTCAGTAGTCCAGTGATTGCCGGTGGTTGTTTTTGTTGTAATGATACTTCCATTTATTATTATATCTGTATTGTCTTTTGAGTTGTTTCTCATTCTGTAAATAACTATACGGTATTGGTCTTGCTCACTGTTGAATGCCATATGAATACTCGTGCTTGCTTATATTATTTGCCTCTGGTCATTGATTAATAGTTGTTTCATTGATAATCATTCTATATTTCTTTTTATGGCCCCGCAACAAAGTTGTCGGGGCCATATAGTTTTACCCTTGTCCGTCATTCTGTCTTTCCGTCATTCTTTCATTCCGTCATTCCGTCATTCCGTCATTCCGCAACAAACCATTATACGGAGTTTTTTTCTAAACGCCTTCAGATATTGGGCTGATTTTTGGTATGTGAGTTAACCATGATGAGTTACAGATCAAATTTAAGTTTTGTTCCGCTCCGCTAATTTTTGCCGAAATTACGGGCTTTGAACTTTGATTATTGTTGAAAATCACAGTTATACGTATTTTTGGTATGAGAGTTAACCATGATGAGTTACAGATCAAGTTTAAGTTTCGTTCCGCTCGGCTAATTTTTGTCGAAATTACGGGCTTTGGACTTTGATTAATAGTGAAAATCACAGTTACACAGACTTTTTTTCTAAACGCCTTCAGATATTGGGCTGATTTTTAGTATGTGAGTTAACCATGATGAGTTACAGATCAAGTTTAAGTTTCGTTCCGCTCCGCTAATTTTTAATCAGACTTTGAAAATAGTTGAAAATCACAGTTAAACAGACTTTGTTTCTATATGCCTTCAGATTTTGCGCTGTTTTTTGATATGTGAGACTACTATGATGAGTAAAAGAACAAGTTTATGTTTAGTTCCGCTATGCTGTTTTTCATATCGTTTCAACACATCTTGTTAGATCTGCAGTACATCCACTTCCTGTTTGCTGATAATTTGAAATTTAATTCCTCATTGATCAATGAAATTTTTCATCAAACTAATATTGGTCTTGAGAGCTAGATACTATCCATACATGTTTGTGTCCACATGTGTTGTTGAAATTGCAGATTTTTCAACTTTTTGAGACGGGGCCATTCGTGTCGTTCCAATACATCTAGCTTACTATAAAGACCTGCATAGGGCTTCCTACAGCAATTTCATCGGGCACAGTTTCTTTATTTTTTTATAGTTTACTGACATTTATTAGCAAAAAAACAAAAGACGGTACCATTAATGATATATTTTTTCAAGTGTATCTTAATTCTTATAATCTATAATATTTGACTGTTTTTCAATTAATGGTTTAACAGTTAAACAGAAAATCTCTAACGGGCATTACAAATCAGCAGTCAAAGATACTAGTAAACAAAAAAAACGACCAAAGTCCGTGTTACTCGATACACAAATTAAAGATCGACCTCGGTAGACCGTTTAAACATAACGATAACGTCTGTATCATTTATTATAAACTTGATAAGAACATTGCAGAAAACTGCAAGTATGCATATATGTTTTTTTTTTTGTATATTGTGTAGTTCGCTAAGTGTATCATCAACGCCTTCTCCACAACCATTTATACCTGTATATATGTACATATATGTAACATTCTTAAAACGTTTCCATACCCCAAACGTGTCCGCTTCGCCGAAACGTTTTCATTTTGTTCGACAATAAAATCCAATACGTTATCCAAAAATAATAACGCAATCCGAAGATTAAAGAAGATACTGGGTTAAAAGTAGAAAATCTTAAATTATTTGATACAGTATTCTAGTTGGACAATGTACAAATTGGGCAGCACTCGCACTTTTTATCTAACATTCTGAGCACAGTATGCTTCAAATCTGGAGTCCCTGAAATAACTAGATCCAAATTTTGCCATTATCATCATTGGGGTATCTTATTTATAAAATGTGTCATATGATGCCGTTTGTCAACCAACATGACTAAAATGTAACATAGGAGTAAAAGCATTAATATCTTGATAACCGCTATAAATGGTGAAAATCTGACAGGGACAGAAGAAATGTTCAGAATAATGAGAGTATCATGTTTTACTTGTATGACAATAAAGAATTATTATTAACTTCAAAATTGTCAGACGACTTCTTATAACAGTTATTGCCGCCCTAAAAATGACGAATTTTACCATTTTTTTTTTCTTCTTTTTTGCCTATTATCTTAAAAAGTATCATAGACAGAGAGAAACTTTGAAAGTTAAAAAATCAAGGAAGATCATATATAACCGATTAGAGAATTTTGAGCAATTTAAGATCGGGTCCAAGGTCTCTGTAATAATCTCGACTGGCTTTATTTTTAACCAAATAAATTATGTGACTACAAATCTCTCTTTCATAAAGGTGGACACGATTGGTCTTTTTTGAATAATTGGCAGGATTAGAAATGAACACGTTTCGGTGTGCATCACCAACTAAACAAGTTTGGGCGCATAGTGACATCATATGGACATCTTTGTCATTTGGTCTCTGGTGGAGAGTTGTCTCATTGGCAATCATACCGTATCTTCTTATTTTTATATGTTTTGGGGATTGGACACGTTTCTAAATGTTGCATATATATATATATAAACAAAATCAAAATATTCCAAACCAGATAGCGATATATAAAGAAAATAAGATAGAAAGAAGATGCAATGTTCGTTTTGTATTGTAATCATTTACATTATTTCAACCGAAAAGAAAATAATCATGTTAAACACAGAAAGATATATTGATACAATGATCGTTGTCAACTGTTACGTAACGTTATAGACACATTCGATAAGCAGTTGGTAACAAGGGAAGTGACTTTCCTTTTTTTAAATTTATGTATGTATTTGCGACATGCCATAGCTTCTTTTTTCATAAAAGCTCTTCATAAGAAGGCCATTGAACCAATGGTGTCTTATGATACAGTTGTCACTTGGAATATTTTACTCACGTCACATAGTATCCGCTGCTGTATATGTGTGACATCGACAAGTTTACAGTTAACATTACGAGTTATTTTATCGATACGTGTCTCAACTCACAATAGAAGTATCTTTGCGGTTTAAAATCTCAAGATTCAAAAATCTTATCTGCATAGTAACCGATTGTATCGTGACATTTTGGGTGAGTCTAATTTCGAATGACGTTTGACATTGTACAATGTATAGCAGAAGACACTTACAACGTCGAATCACAGTCTCGCTCTGGTTGTAGTTCATGCAGTGCCATAATTTGAATATTCAAAATGAATTTTTGAGATTTGAACATCGGTTAACTACTTACTGCTGCTTTTCTCTGCTGTTCAACCAGCGATTCCATCGGTATAAAATCATCCAACATACCAACCTATAAATCGATACGTCAGATTAACTGCAAATGTGGGAATACACATCTATGACGTTGATTCTCCTTAACATTTCATGAATTTGGCTTGTTGTTTTTTGCACGCACGTCTGATGACGATTATTCCGCATAAAAGCACGTATGTCGTATGTCATAGTATAGCATATGCAATGGTAAAAAAAAGTCACGGCATAAAATTGTATCGTATAGTGGCTTTTATAATGCATGGTAACGTTTCGTTTACTTTTAAATGGTTCAAATTTTAGGAATTGTTAGAAACGTATAGCCCATTTCTTTTTTTGTCTTTACATGTTAATTGTAGTAATATTATTTGTTATCTTTTGCAGTCAAAAATTCACAGACATCACTAACGACGAAAATAATTTTTTAGTTGTCGTTTATGGACTTACAAAAATAGTGTATCCTGTAATAAAAAATCATTTCAATATAAAATGTCCTGATTGTGTGTTAGAAAAGATATATAAGCGTATTTACGACAATGATTGTAACGATTCGAAGAAAGGGGAGAATAAAGGTCAAAAGAAACGGAAATACCTTACGAAGAAACAGCGAGAACAACTTTTTTCACCAAAACGTTAGTTTATTATATTATCTTAAACATGCTGACTGTTATTTGGTACACATTGCACATGAATAATAAAGGCAACAGTAGTATACCGCTGTTAAATAGTTATAAATCGATTCAGCGAAAACAAATCCAACAACAACAACAACTTTGTCTTTGTTGTATATGCTTTGCATGTTTTGTTTCTTTGGATAGCATAATAAAAGTATAACCCGTACGTAATCTAAAAATAACATAATAAGAAAAAGTGACGTTTCTTTTGTGTATGTTTGTGGTACTCCCCACCTTTCCCCTTATGTAGACACAAATTTTATAGTAGAGATGAAATAAGACGCATTTTCCAATTTATTTTGATACTTTAAATTATAATGTATTTATTTCAGAAATAAGTGAAAATCTCTCTACAACAACAATCTAATAATAAGTTAAGTCTTCATTCTCTATAAAACCTCATAGACGTACAGTATCAACAACTATTATTTTCAACATTGGATATAAGTTAAACATACCACAGATTTTATTTATTACATTTTGTTCAATACCGAACTCGTAAAAGATGAAAATGTTAATTCCATTATATTTTACATCAAATCAATTAGGATACACGTTATAGGTTTTAATATATTTTATTATTCAGTGGAAGATTCCCAAAAAAATGATTTGAAATTGATGATTTTCCTTTTAAAACAAAGACCCGAAGATGAAGGGAAAAAAGATGATGACTTTCAATTAGAAGTCATTGATAGCACCAGAAGAGAAATTGTTCAAAGCAGTAGCGGAATTTTAAACGAAACAAAGTTTAAAGACATATTGGAACGCATTACTAAGGTATGCCGAAAACACTTTTCCTTCTACATTTCATACATAGTTAAAAGTATTAATTATTTTTTTCTTATACGTTGTATGGTCATATAGATTTAAGGTAGAAGCAATTGTGTCAGACTCATTTAAGATTTGGTCGTGGGTTTATATTATATTATGAACATATACACATCACATACCATTAAACTGAATTTAAAATTCATTTGAAGTTATAGCAAACGGTTTATTTAGGATCAATTGATCAACTGATGCTCACTATTTGCTAATCCTTTTGTTTATAATGTAAGTAAGACCTCAATGGGAACTATGTTTTTATTTTAATAAAAATATAAACTGTTTATACATATGAAGAATAGCAAACAGTTGATATGAAATATTTCATCCTGAAGCTTCCTTATTTCTGTTTATTTGATACAATAGAATTCAATTTGTCATTTCAGGCAGTATTGCACTTTGGAGGAGTAATGTACAAGGAAAAACTCTTAAAACTACATCACATTAGAAATATTTTAGGTCAGTAAAATAAAAAAAAAACATATTACAAATGAGCATCTCTACATTTCAGTGCATTCAAATTTTAAGAAATTCAATGTAATTGTTTAAAATGTCTATTAAGATGCAACAGTAGTTTCACTATTTGCAAAACTGGTCTATCTATTTGAAAATGAGAACAAACAGAAGATAAATACAAATTTATTTTCGTCGTTTATCGTTTTTTGCCATGGCATTGCCAGTTTGTTTCCGACTTATGATTTTGAATATCCTTTTGGTTTCTTTCGTCACACTCTTAGAAAAGTGTTTGTCTGAATTTGTTACCTACTCAATACTCTAAATATCCGAACAAAAACAACGTTCTTATGAATACATTAAACAAAAATGCAATCGATAAAATTGACAGGCGCAAAAATGCGGCGAGGTTAAACATGTAGATTGCATTTTTGAAAGACAAGTACATTTGTATAGTGCAGATAATACGAAATGCTTACGAGGTATTTTAATTACCCCGAATTTGGGAGATGCATATTGGATGTGTTAACTGATCAATTACAAGTTCACTAAGAGATAAAAGATCTTATCTACATCCGATTTCACCTGGATAGATGCACGTTCGGCGAAGCTAGTTTGTCTAGCGAAATATTGCGTTAATTTTTTATCTCATTGTAAATATTTTTAACATTTTAATATTTACATACTTAATAGTGTGTTAAAATTACATTGTTAGGCAATTTATAATTTCATTTGTGTAGTTGTATTAAACTTTGTACTGATTAATCCACACTCAAATATATTGGTATGTTATGTGTTGCTATTTATAGACACTTAATTATATATACACTTATACCACATCTTCTTATATAGATGTTTTATCTAAAGGGTTATGTGCAACACGAAAAAAAATGAAAACAACACTTTATAAATTTCATACGTCAGAAACGCTTTTCTGGATTTACCTTCATCAGGAACGCTCAAAGCCAAATATTTGAAAGCCAATGAATATGTACATCTGAACAAGAATCGAAACAGTTGAAGAGCTTTACAACCAAAAAGGACCTAAAAATAGCCAAATCCATGTAAAGTCAACGAAATTGCCTTGTAATTTTCGTGTTATTGGGTTCCAGTCTCAAGTTCATATTATAAACAACGTCTTTTGTTCATATTTTCTGTACAATAGGGAAATCAGGTTCTCTGGAAGATTAGCAAACTCTGCCTTTATCTAAAATTCGTTTTCATCAATTCCCTTACTAAAAATATAAGTTCAAGTCGGTATGATCAAATCAATAATGCCGAGGGTATTATTACGGAGCAGGTTAGTTGCCAATGAACTGACATCCATGAGAAGTCAATTTAGTTTACCAACCTACCACTACGTTTATCAATCATCTTTAAATTGTCATCATTTGTATACAGTTATATAGTCAAAGACATGGATCTTAAGAGCAGTTTCCCCCTCATTTTCTTTAAATACCAGACTCGCTAATGCACACAAAATAATGAAATCCCGACCGAATAGGTGTACTAGAAGAGGGGTAGACAGGGGGTATGTACTCTTTCCTACCTCCGACGTCCCAGTCTCCTACCTCCAACCCCTAATCTCCCACCTCCCATCCTGTAACATTCAATTGTTCTCCCACTGTTTAATTGTAATTTTTATATATACTAGTAGTAATCTTGTAGATAGTTCGGTCTTTTAACAGCACGCAGTACTAGTGTTGGTGTTCTACTTAAAGCAACATGCACACACTTCATCATACACAGATGTGCAATCGATATGAAATAAAGGCAGGTCGAAAATAGGTCCTAGTCAAACAGGTCAACTGACGATAACAAAGTTTTTCAACAGAAACCGGCTTAATGTTTCAAAAACATCATTTATTGAAACACGATTATTTTCATTTATTTTCCTCGCGTATTTATCTCAAAGGTAATTAACACACCAGCCAAAGATCGGTACGCCGCAAAGAATCTCAGTTGGTCTTTAAAAAAACAAACTTCTATAAATGAATAATTATTCATTATAACACAACAACTAATTCAATCAGTAACTTAAATTACAGGTTCAGCAGTACGTCATTGGAATGCCCATGGGCAACACAAATATATGGGTCACGCAAGGTCATATGCATACATAGCCCGGCAGTGAGCAGAGCTTAAAGCGATATCTGTATAGCATAGATCAGTATACACACAAATGATCACACATACAGGCTAGCAATATCTGTTTAGCTGTTAATGTATGATAAGACACAAAATTAAAGCCTAACTGCATGATACATATCTTTTAATTACTATCCTTATAATCCTTTAAAGATTCTATATAACGTGTATGATCGTGTATTTACTGTATTGTAAAGGGTCATGGATGGAAAACGTGTGTCCATGATGATGTGACTCATTGTGACTGATCGTGTTCTTATCATCAACTGCAATATTATAAAACTATGCCGTATACTTACCATGCAATTCTGTATCACCTTTTATGATCTTTTGAGCAGCATGAGTCCATGCTGACGGATTAACAACCACCATTTTCCTGTTTTCCAAAACTGTCAGTTCAATATCATTCAACTCTATTTTAAACTTGCCACATATGTCGTTGAAATGATTTTCCATACTCAACCTTTTGACAAAATCAACATAAGTTTCCTTTGATTATATTAGGGAATATATAAAAAAAAATCAATTGCAACATTGTTGTTACAGTCAAAAATATGAACACCCGCCGTGCAAACATGAGATTCCATTTTTACCAGAAGTTTAGAGTTAAATTGATTGACGTCAACATTGTAAAATCATATCGAATCCGAATGCAATGACAATTTCCGTGTTTGATTTCAATAATGAACCACAAAGATGTTAAATCATGTTACATGATCTTAAATGCTGTATAAAAGTTTAAGAAAATCAAAGATCAATCTTGGATCATTTATGATCACTTTAAATGATATAAAATCGTCTCTAGATTAATTTTACATTTTTTTCTCCCACATTCTTCTCTCCCGTCTCCCATCCCATCGCCTCCGCTGCCTACCACCTAAAACCTCCTTTCTCCGACCTGCCGTTTTAGATGTCCACCCCCTCCTAGAAGTCTGCAAAAAGATTTTGTTCTTCAATAGGTCATGGTATTCATGAATGTAATCACTTGTTTTTATTACCGATCATTAGTTCTATATTTTGAAAGTTGTCAAAGTGTTCTTATGGATTTTTATTTCAGAATAAGATCAGGAGGGATATGGCACTGACGTTTAATCAAGTTAAAGTTGGAACGAACAGACATTATTATATACAATAATAGCATATTTTCATTAAGGAATGAAGAAATTAGAATGTATAGCTGATAATCCCTTTTCATGGACTACAAAGCATATGTTGGAGAGAAACTTATAGTCATATATGATATTGTTTTATATTAAATCGCCTCAGTAACATCTAACACCAATTTCATATATGTATGTAGAGCATTTAGTTATAACATGTAAGAGGGCTTTATACATTTATATTTATAAGTAAATCCTTTATCGTTTACAAATCTTGTTTATTTTGTTTATAAAATAATCTTCTATACACTAAAAATACGTATTCATTTTGTACTGTAAAATCATTTGAATTGATACTTTTCCTAATTAAAATTATGTATATTTATCATTAATCATTATCGACCTAAACATTAAAAATAACAATTAATGCGGTGTATGAAATTATGAATGAATGGATCAAAATGATTTATCAGTCGTCACCATTTATCTTCCTAAGAAAAAAAAAGTGCCAATGTTAAATGTATGAAAATCTGGAGAGAATATTTCCCGCCAAATTTTCAATTGCTTATATCTCAAAAACAAGGACACTGACCCTTCATTTTTTTCTGCTTTTTTATTTCCTTTATCTATATACTATCAATTTATAACAGTCTTTCTAAAAGCTTGTTATTTTGAAACAGAGAAACGAACATTAAATCCATTGGATGTTGGATGTGTACTGATTGATATTTTAGTCTTGGATACATGATTTTTTTATCAGTTGTTATTGGCTTTCAACTAGTTTTCAATTACTGTGAGTACTCTCAGATCTTTACTTTATGTCTTTTCTGTTTTTGTTAGTTTTTTTGTGCTTTGTATCGATGGGTTAAGCTCGTTTCAACTGGTTTTTATTTTATAGTTTGTTCTTATGCTGTACATGTTACACCACTGCGCAGGTAAGGGGAGGGCTTGTTTGAATTGTTTTACATTTGTCATTTCTGGGCCTTTTATAGATAACTATGCGATATGGGTTTTGCTCATTATTGAAGGCCGTACGGTGACATCTATAATCGTTAACTTCTACGTCATTTGGAGAGTTGTCTCATTGGCAATCATACCACATCTTATTATATTTATAATGACATTCATTTTAAAATTTGAACAAATTGTCTATACTATTCAACAAATAGCGTCTTTTGCTTTTTTGCGACATTTTGAGATGCATTAATGAAGAAAATTGCCATTTGAAACTGTGCTGAAATGGAATTTTACCATGAATTTCCATATCCAGCCTGACCAGGAATGTCCAAGAGAGAATAAGAAATATGAAAAAACAAATTATCGATAGCAAAACTTGAAACGTAAAGTCATATATGAATAAAATAAAAAAAATCAAGGTAAAAACAAAAAAACAAAGAGAATTGCCTGAACTCCAAGTGGAGCGAAACTGGGTGCATCGACAGGTTCGCAAGCAGTCAACCTTATGACAAAGAAAACCAAAATACATCTAGAGGGCAATATACAGTCTTCAACAATAGAAATGTCTTTTATAAAACAAAATTCAATAGACCCGAATTTACTATGTTATTGCTACTATTCAGCTTACAAACAAATATACAAAATAAGCTAGACATACAGAAAACCGAAGAGAAAAATGAGCTTTTAATGAAATACAAGAACGGTAACTATAAAAAAAAAACTAGTTAAACCCGGAGCATGTGAATATGCCTGCCCAACGTTAAAAAAACGCCTCGGTGGGAGAGTACTATCATCGATTGCGAGAGGACGTCGGATCAAACCACAAAGACTTGAACATTGGAATTTGCTGCTTATCTCCTAAGCACACGGTATTTATTAGTAAGTAAAAGATATCCATCTGAAAGGATGTTTGAACCTTTGTTTGTGATAACATTTAAGCAATATATTTTTTAATCAGTCAAGTAAGTGTTCAACGTATACATAAATGCATAAAAAAAGAGGTAGGTTCAATTTCCCCGTTTTCCATTATTTTCTTTTGATTGTACCATGGAAATATGAGTAATAGGAGTTGCAGGGTATGCGAAAATGAGACAGCATGCCAACGACACACATATAATAATTTTTTAATAAAGGGCATTATTGTATAGCTGTTCCTTTTGTCACCGGTTCTGGACATGCACCCATTGTTTTAGTGTGTTCTCTTCAGGTGGTAATATTGACTGGATTAAAAATTTCCGAAACTTATTATATAGTTAATTTTCTAACTGCAAGGGTTAACTGCGAAATAGCCATGTGTTCATAACATTGCTTTCCTAGCCCTGTAGTCCAAACCTTCAAACTGTGCACTACGCATTTTACGCTCTTCACACCAGTCCACATACATCACAGAAAATACATATTTTGACAATTGTTCATTTGATCTCGTCCTGAATTAGATCATCCGTGAGATATTTGCCACTAGACGTTAGGTATCGTGAAATATTTTCCAATGGACGTTAGACAACCAACACTCGGCTAAGCTTTCCGATATTGTATTTCTAGTAATCCTAATAATACATGTATTGCTCCTACAAATATTAACACTGTCAATTCAATCATTTCTCCGAATACTGTGATAAATGCAGCTAAAAACTAACTGTTAACAAATAAAAGTTATTGTATTGCACAAGTAATAATAGGAAAAAGGAATAATCATAATTTTGAATGTTATGGTGAGAAATTACTATTAGAACATAAAAACATTTCAAAGAAATAATATCACCAAGAATGATACAAGATTGGCCAAAACTTCTGTGAAAGTTATGTATTCTATAAAAGAAACATACGAGACTATTGTAAAATAGCATTAATGTTACCAATTTGTATGCACCAGATGTGCATTTTAGATATTAATATTCGTTTTATAAAACATTTATGTATTTCATTAGTTGAATTGGCATTATTTACGATTTAGACAAACAATTTAAAATACGGTTCTTTTTGTTTAAAGTATTAATAAAAGCGGAATTTTTAATTGGTATTTCTTTATAAGCGATGTTTTTTTTTAGCTTAGTTTGACAAATTTGGGCCCAAAAATATCGCTGGTGTATTATTAGGTCATTAATAGATCAGCGATGTTTTTGAGCTTATTTTGACCAATTTGGGCCAAACTGACTGCTTATAAAGAAATATAATTTCACCTCATTGAATCCGTATTCATCTGACCATTAATTTAACCCCTTAGCTAGATATGGGTAATGCATTTACTAGGCGTGTTCAGCTATTAAAAGGAAAAGAATGTCAACATTGAAAGTGAAACAACTTGAAGGGTAAACCATTTGGTTGACTGACTCGATCCATAAAAATCATTTTTATACAGGAAAAAACGACGATTAACATATTTTAACGTATAATATGAATTCAAACAGACCTAGAAAATACCAATTGCACGTGCTCGCTATCTGTTTCAAACATTCCCCCCTAAAAGCAAAACCCAATACTGTAATAAAACTAGTAAGAAAGCGTATTTTTTTAATTTGTATTTATTGTTTTAAAAAATCATAAATTCAGTAATTGTAGAACCTGTACTTTAAGATCATTATCATTTATTTGATAAATATCATGTAATTAATATCTGCGTATCGCATTATACGGAAAACGGTAGTATTTATTCTTCCATAGGCGACAATACTAACATTTTCTAAATTTACTACTTTTTATAATAAAAACATGGACAAAATAGGTTTGTGTGGTATTAGTACTTTATTATTCTGTTTTAGAAATTGAAATCAAATAGTATCATGCCATCTTCCAACGGATCTTGTTTATGGTATCCATGCCCACCGTCATTTTACATCAAATTTATGAAAATTTGGAAGTCTCTTCGAATAATTCTCAAGACATATTTCAATGGGTTTCAAAATTTATATTGTAAATATACACACTGCAGTTATTCATGAATTATACATAAAAAAAAAATATATTATACCCTTACATCCAATCACGGCTCTCCTAAGTTGACTTCCTTCACCTGGTACACAAAAGGCCAGCCTAAAGCTGGGAAAATGTAATACTACTTTTTTCCCTATAGGCAACTAGTTTTTTAAAGGCGATAGTAATTTTTAAAACATGAGGGGCATACTGCCTAAAATGTACATCTGAAAGTTTTCAAGTTGTTATATTTCTGTTTCTAAGCTTATGTTCATAGATATAGGAAGTGCCAATGAGACAACTCTCCTTCTAAGTCACAATTTGTAAAAGTAAACCATTATAGGTCTAAGTACGGCCTTCAACTCGGAGCCTAGGCTCACACCGAACAGCAAGCTATAAATTAAAGGGCCCCAAAAAGTACTAGTGTAAAACCATTCAAACAGGAAAACTAACGGCCTAATCTATCATATAAAAAACGGTTGAAAATATATAAAAAACGGTCTGATCTATATAAAAAACGATCTAATCTATATAAAAATGTTCATGTTCATTAATCCATCTTAAACTCTTTATCTACAACAATTTATGAGAAACGTATCGTATTGATAGTCTTAGTATAACGGCAATTATGATGCAGTTGGATTAAATATGAGAAGCTAAAAGATGAAGAAGTTCAGCGAGATTAAACAAACTATACATAACAATGATTGATTTATGTGATACTTTATAAAAATAGGGTTAACTGGGGACTCCTCTTTGTCTGGTAGTGTAACCCTTGCTTCAGAGAGTGTCCATTTAACAGTGCAGGATTTATTAATACGTTGCCACGTCCGATCAGAATAGGGTTGTCAAATCTGATGCTACCAGTACGGTGAGTGTCACTCTCTTTGCACGTTGAATAATCCTTGCACCAACTCTCTGAGGGGCTCAAAGGTGGCCTGTTGTAAGGGAAAATTTCTGTTTTTATCCAAGAAACCCTGATTTTCCAGTGGCAGTCCTATAATTTACTGTTCTATAGGTCGACATGCCTTGCAGAACCTAACTATTGTATTGACTGTATTGTAAATCTGTCATGAAAATGCATGAACAATGTGCCTCAGGAAACTGTCCAAATATCAATCCATCAATCAACTAATTTTTTCTTGTAAAGAATAGCTATCAAAAGCTGATCCTCATTATGACAGAGAACGTTTACATTTTGATCCAACTCACATGGCAAAATTGAGGAGCTTAAATAGATCATGGCCAACATTTTCATTGTACATGTCGGTAGTCTTAAAATATTTCAAAATTGTAAGGTCCTTCTACTTTCGAACCTTAGTGAAACCCAAACACAATCAACTTAAAAATTCCAATATAATTTTCTATCGCACCTCGGGTAAATAAGTGACGTTGTGATTTAATTAACGCCGTCACGTGGTGAACCCCTATTGGATCCGTAGGGGGTCAGTAGATTTCATATGGGTATCATGAAGTCACATCTGGTGACGTCATTTATCAACATTATTGTATTTCATTGTTTATCTTTATACAAAACTTTGGAGGAAAAGTCCCGTGTGCGATAAATTCGTTAAACGGTTCACTACTGACCCCGTACCGATCCATAGAGAGTAAAATTCATAGGGGTGTCGGCCTTCAACCTCACCCCATATCGATCTTAAAAACCCTCGGCCGAATCCCCTATGGATTTTACTAATCCTCTATGGATCCATAGGGTTGAGTAGCAAACCATATAACTTATAATATATTTTCTTCAAACAGAAATTTTACTGCTATGTTAGAGATCTGAAAATAAGGAGATGAGGTATAAACGCTAATGAGACCAAAGGACGAGGATGAAAGCAACTGAGGGTCATCGTAAGGCCTTCATCAATGAGTAAAACAACACTGTATAGTCAGCTGTGAAAGGCTCCAAATTGACAAAATGTGAAACAATTCAAAAGAGAAAAAAAGACGTTTTGATATATGACAAATAAGTAAAGGGAAACGAATATGACAAACAGCATCCAACGAGAATCCCTGAATTACACGTTTCTGACTTGGAACAGACACATACAAAGAATGCAATGAACCCTCGCTCCCCTAACATTATACAGTGAGGTATCAGCACGACATAAGATCAAATTGTTAAAACCAGTTGTAATTAACAGAATACGAAGCATGAAACGTATAAACTATCATAACAAACAATAAACTGTTGACACACTCAGATATGTCTCGCGTTTTGTAATTTTGATGGTATAATGCAGATTTTGATATTGAAATGGCAATATTTAAACATGTAAATTATGCAAATCATTCAAAGTCAATGAACCATGACTGAAGGTGCAGGGCCAAATAACCTCCATGGAAATGTAAAATGCCAATGCTTATAAAGCTGCATACCAAAAGCAATTTATTTAGCATAAGTGGTTCCTTTTAAACTTACATAAATAAAAACTTTAACTTGAAAACTATGTAAAATTTCAACGTCAATGAACCATGATCAGGGGGTGGGGTCAAACAGTATCCATGGAAATGAGAAATGCAAAGGCCAATGCAACTGCATACCAAACAGACTGAACATTAGTTGTTCATCTTAAACTGATGTAAAGGGCCTCGGTGGCCGAGTGGTCTAAGTAGTTACTACTGTAATCACTAGCCAGTCAACACTGAGGTTGTGAGTTCGAACCCCGCTCGTGCGGCTGCACTCGACTCAATCTTAATTGACTAGGATTGCCAGTTTTCCTATCGAAGGTCGGTGGTTTTCTCCGGGCACTCCGGCTTCCTCCACCAATAAAAACTGGCCGCCACGAAATAGCCCAAAAGCGGTGCTGAAAAGTGGCGTTAAAACACATAAAATAAATAAATAAATAAACTGATGTAATCACAAACTTATCATGTAAATAATAAAAACATTCAAAGTCGATGACTGAGGATGGGGAGTCAAACAATCTCCAAGGAAATGAGATGTACCAATGCTAATAATCTACATACCAAATATCATTGAGCTACCACTAATAGTTCCCCTTAAACTGACCTAATCACAAACTTATACTCTAAGCAAAAGTTTGAAAGTCAATAAACCTTGACTGAGGGGGTGGGGCAAAAACAATCTCGATGGAAATGATATGTGCCAATGCTTATAAAACTGCTTACCAAAAACCATTTACCACTGATGGTTCCCCTTAAACTGACCTAATCACAAACTTATACATGTATACTAAGTAAAAGTTTCAGTCAATAGACCATGACTGAAGAGGCGGGGCCAAATAATATCCATGGAAATGAGACGGACAAATGCTAATACAACTACATATCAAATATCATTCACCTTTCTCCATAAACTTGACCTAATCACAAACTAATATATTGTTGACGCCGCCGGAAAGATCATGCCTAGAAAGTCTCGCTTGTTTTACTTCGTCGACGCGAGACAAAAAGCAGAAAGAACTTGTATTCAAGTTATAGCAGTTACTGAAAGCTTACGCTTCTTTAAAGCTTATTAAATAACTCAGGATCTACAAGGATCTACAAGGAAATAGCTGTCAATCTTACAAATTTTTCTTTGGCCTTGTTGATTTGTGGTAAAAGTACACTGAACTATATTTAGATTTTTTTTATTTATCAACTGAGAGAGAATTATGCCCTAAGTTGGTTATAAAAATAGCTTATAAATCAACAAAATCTATAAATGTACTGAGAAAATACTGCAACGGCAAATGTTTTTCTTTTCTATAAAACATTGTCGTGAAAGTAAACAAATAAATTCTGATTAGTATAAATTAATCCGTTGGTTTTCTCTTGATTTGTTTCACATTTTGTCAAGCCAGGACCGTGTATAAACATGAACGGATATTTATCGTTTGATTTTGAAAGTGTCAATCGTTGTTTTTGGTTTTTTTTATAGAAGAGGCCATTAACGGGACATACTTTTTAGTTACTAGTATTGCACTATCCTACCCCACCGATGACCGCTTACCATATTGCACTACATGAACCCCCGCCGGCCTGCTCGGACTATCAAAATTGATGATACCCATATACAAATAAGGAGATGTGGTATGATTACCATTGAGACAACTATCCACCAAAGTTCAAATGAAGTGGATGTTAGCAATTGTAATCGACCCCGCCCACTGTATTAATACGATTATTAACATTTATCCTGTATCTAACTACGATAGTGTCTAAATAAAATCTGTTTGTGAGGTTTCGTGTGTGTTAATTGTTCCTGGTATTGACACTGGTCGTTTACATTTAACCTTTAAATTTGTGCAAAAAACTACATCACAAAATCTGTCTTTTCTTCTCCCAGATTTTTTCCCATAAATTGTTCAATACAGTGTAGCATTTTGTCTGGTAAATCTTTAGGATTCACGTTGGCAATTTAATTATGGCATAGTCTTCAATTAATAAAATAATAAAATTTAATGATCTAATAATTAAATTGATTTATTGCATTAAAAATACATTTATTTGTTTATTGTGTTTCAAATGTCCATTATTTGCGTTTTGCCATTTAAATACTTACAACCATATATTTAAACATACGAAAGAATATGCTTTGAAGCGCCTCGTGGACTTTGGTCATATATAAACACGTGTTCCCGCTAAATTTTCATTCCACGAGTATTTTTCAATAAGATTGCACAACCAACCCTCCCTCCCTTTAACAAACAAAATTGCTGCTGTTTTTAGTTTATTTTTCAGATTACATGGTGAACAGATCCAAATGTATTGAATGTTCCAATTAGATTGTCATGTATCATCAAAAGTGTCAGACGTTTCAATATTCATCAGCAGATCCAATGAAACCTGAATATTCAAGGAATTTGCAGGAATAATTAAAAAGAGAATGTCTATCGTCATGGCATTCCGTTCAATATGGAAAGTGCGTTGGATGTCATCATCAACATGATTCAACTGGCAGTGATTTATTCAAATATCGTTCATTAAGCTGTTATGGATCTGCCCAGCAGCTAGAAATTGTTATGCATTTACTGTTGGTTTCCCTTCAGTGACCAATTGTCATCAAGTTTTAACTTGTTGGCCAGTTTGTTGATGTTGGTTGTTTGTTGGTTTATATTGTTGAATATTGTTGAATAAATGCCATGACAAATAATCAGCCAAATTTCAAATTTCAATTGTTTGTTTGTTGTTTATATTATTCTTGCGAAGGAATGAAACAAAACAAATCTGCAGTTGTATATTCATTGCGCACATTGAATATGCAATAATTGTAATTCTGTCGTTAAATTTTGAGTATCATACTGCAAGAGTTTCATTAAAATGTTTAAACATTTAAAACTATGCATGCTTGAATCCTCATTTTCAGATTTTAAATGCGTTTTTAGTTGAGATATGATTAAAATTTTAAAGATATATTTGATTCATGAAAGAATACCGGATAAAACATTAGACTCTGGATGTAATCGTGGAAATTTGATACGTGAGGGTCAGCGACTATTTTCACAAAAATCTTAAGATTAGAATTGATCGTAAGTTATACTGAATTGTTCATGACTTAAGAGCGTTTTACTTGAATTTTTTTGTGAAAAGTGTCGCTGGATGGGGTTTATAGAATAGAGAGTAATGCCAAAAAAATAATGAATAGAGAAAACGAGCAAAAAGATAAAGTATAGAAAAATAGGATGCAAAATAAAGAATAACTGTGGAAAATAAAACTATTAGTTTTTTTAATATCGATTACAGAAATGAAAGATGTACAGATAAAAGAAATCATCTAATAACAGAAAAATGTATAATAGTAAAACAATTTCCTGAGAATTTTATACAGAATAAGCGTTATCTTTAAAGATCAAGAAATATGCCCTAAAATTTAGAATATACAGAAGGATCCCCACCCAGACCCTTCGTTAAACGTTCGTTCGTACCTTTCGTCAAAATGTAAGAAAGCTCTATAGTACGGCTGTATTATTGAAGAGGAACCGTATCTTTATTACTACTGGTTACGGTCATACTCCATTTCTGAGTCGCTAACTAGTGACTCTTATGGTCCGGCTGTAATATTGAAGAGAGACTGCAACCTATAACTACCGGTTACGGCCCGACTCCATCTCTGGGTAGCTAACTAGTATCTCTTATAAAACGACTGTCTTATTGAAGAGGGACTGCAACCTATAACTACCGGTTACCGCCCGACTCCATTTCTGAGTCGCTAACCAGTAACTCGTATAGTACGGCTGTATTATTGAAAAGGTTTGCAAACTATAACTGCCGGTTACCGTCTGACTCAGTTTCTGAGTCGCTAACCAGAAACTCTTATAGTATGGCTGTAGTATTGAAGGAAACTGTATATCAATTACTACAGGTTACCGCCCGACTCCATTTTTGAGTCGCTTTCCAGTAACTCTATAGTGTGCTCTAGTATTGAAGGAAACTGTATGTTTATTAATACCGATTACCGCCCAACTCCATTTCTGAGTTGCTAACCAGTAGCTCTATAGTGCGCGGTAGTATTGAAGGAAACTGTATGTTAATTACCGGTACTATACCGATTACCACCCGACTCCATTTCTGAGTTCCTAACCAGTAACTCTTACAGTATGGCTGTATTATTGAAGAGGGACTTCAACTTACACTACCGGACTCCATTTCTGAGTCGTTTACCAGTAACTCTATAGTGCGGCTGTAGTTTTGAAGGAGACTGTATATTCTCCATATCGGAGTCGCTAACCAACATCTCATATAGTATGGCTGTATTACGGAAGATGTACTTTAACCTATAACTACCGGTTACAGCCCGACTCCTATTTCTGAGTCGCAAACCAGTAACTCTTACAGAATGGCTGTAGAATTGAAGAGGGACTGCAACTTAAACTTTCGGTTACAGCCCGACTCTATTTCTGAGTTACTAACCAGTAACTCTTTTAGTACGGCTGTATTATTGAAGAGGGACTGCAACCTTAAACTACTGGTTACCGCCCTACTCTATTTCTGTAACACTCTGGCAAAAATTTCGACTTTTTAAAACTTTCTTTTAACACAGTCAAAGAAGTCCCGGTTTCGAATTTTGTCATCTTTGTGTGCTTTCATATCCAAGGCAAATTCCAAAGGACATGCAAGATACGATAAGTTATTGCAACTGATCCCCTAGCTATTTTTGTTGAAATTAAAATGAATTTAATCCAAAAAGTTAAGGACGCGAGTACCACTGCAATTTGACATATGTGTTGTAGGTTGGAAGCAAATGGTTTACTGTTTGCAATATAATCGTGGTACTTGTGTCCGCTAATGTTAAAAAAAAAAACAATAATTCTACCCCCAAAATCCAATGTTTTACGGACGAGCCGAGAATATTTGAACCAAAGACCGAAACGAACTTGCATTTCCAAATCTAATGTGCATGAATATCTAATTTGATCTCAGATGCTGTTGAATAAGTTACAATTTTACAGATGAAATTGGAGCTTCTTATGTGTTCTCCCCTCAGATTGTAACCAGATTTTTTTCTTCATGTCATCTGTATTCAGAGGTTTTCAAAATCCATAAAGGAAATTTGAACAACGACTACCTCCCCTGTCAATCGGGTTTAAAGTGAATTGCTTAAAATACTTTTTTTCAGATATAACAATCAACTCATCAAATAGTTTGATGTACTTTTCAACATAAAAAAACATAAATCAAGTAGAAATTCCGTATTTTTTAATAAAATGTTGCAACACTCAAAACGTATTATTCCAAAAAAATGTGAACCTTTTAAACAGAAAAAAGACATAAATCTCAATATTTCGAAATTGTCCGACTTTAAAGTTCCTGAGAAGCTGCAGTAAGGAAAACACAATTAACCATTATCAACATAATTATGAAATGAATAGGCAATGCATTATTTCTCCACATTTATTACCTTGCAAAACTTTTGTACGTGATAGAAGTCTCAGTTATAAAAACATGAATAACATGAATAAAAAAATCTTTTATAATTTATCATTCCTCTGGCGTTACCTGCATGATTACTTCGTTTCTTTTTCTCCATTTTAGAATGTCGCTTAGTTTATAATAATAAACCATATGAAGTAACGCACCTATAGGCCTGATTATTTATAAAGGGATACAAAAGGGTCTGGATGGGGATCATTCATTTCTGTATATTTTAATTTTTATGCCATTTCTCTATTCTTTATACTTTTGTCCATGGTTCTCTATTCTTTATATTTTAGCACCTCATTATTCTCTATTCTTTCTTTTTTGTCCATTTTCTCTATTCTTTATATTTTTGTCCATTATTCTCTATTCTGTAAACCACCATCCACACCTCAAACAATCTTAGTATTAACTGTTTTGTACACGAAAATGAAGATTGGATATTATTTTAACTAACACTTGCAGATTCAAGATATCATTCAAATTCCAAGTTTTCCAGTCAGCTAATGTGGCACACATAGGTTATAAGGCATTGAACGAGATAATTAGAATCACTAGTTTCTTTTAATTTTTAGGATTGATTAAGGATAAATGTGTTCTTTTTTTAGAGTTCTCTTTTGTTTCACAAATCAACCTGTTTAACTACTATATAACTACACCTCCCCCTTTTCAAAGTTTAAGAAATACAATATGTAGACTGCTTTGTCAATGCCGCTAGATTCACCAATGTCCTTAATGTTCTGAATTATATCATTTAGGGTATCATTTTGGCTGCACAAGAAGAGGATTTTTTTTATTATTTCAAAATGTTTCTTACATATGCAGGATTAATAAGTAGACTTTTATGTAAATTCAGCAGTCATGTTAACGCACCAACGACCTCTAGAAAATGTGTTTAATCATCTCAAACAATTAAAAAAGTTAAGTCCCGAGTACGGTAATAAGGGGTTATGTTTCCTGGTCTGTGAATCTTTCCGTCCGTCCATCCGTTATATAAATAGTCTCTCCTGTATTAAGTTAAATTGCTTGGTTAAGGTAATTAACCATGAAGTTTGCACAAAAACGCCAATTTTTGAGAAAATATCCAAATTCGGAGACCGTTATCGATCCGTGTCTTATACGCTTTCGCGCATGCTCAGTCGACGTACTGCCCGCGAAATCTATAATACTAAAATAAAGAGGTCATGAACTTCGTCATTATACAGGATTAATACTACTAAATTCAATCTTTGTCACGTGAATTTTCCGGTTGTAGTAAGAAAACAAGGACGGGTTCAAACAGAAATATTTTGATAGCAGAAAACTATACACCTTATAATCAGTACGACTTTATCAGATGACAATACGAATACTAAAAATCCAGGCTTAAAATAATAAGGCGTAGGTACCTTAATTTAGTCACGGATCCGCGATGTCGCGTGTATTTTCTAGTGTTTATTATGTTAATGATTTATCTGAGGAAGAAAAGATTATTTTATACTCAATCCATCAACACCATCAGAAATAAATACATTTGGGTTCTTCATTAAAAGTCATTAGAACTGATGACAGGGGACTCTGGACTATTTACTGTGTTGTTAAATGATTTCAGTTATATTGTATACTTATTTTGTATTTGTCACACAGTTATTTTTAAAGTATATATATATATATGGCCGCAATAAACATTTGAATTGAATTTAAATTTGAATTATGATGTGTTATTTTCAAATTATGTACAAAATAACGATTTTGACCCGATTTCATGGTTCACAGAACATAGAAATGCGGTAGTGTGTAACAAGTACATTCTCATGGGAAAGTTTTTGGTTGATTTAGAGTGCATTTCTTTCTAACACAAACGATGCAAACGGCTAATCGAGCACATGTTTTGATCATTTGTTTCTAACATACGTTTGCAACGTTTACATAAACTTTGACAAACTATGCACTCGCTAAAATGCGTCTATAGTTTGTCGTTCATCGTTTGTTAGTACAAACCAACGCTACATTTGTTTCTAACTTCTGTGAATAACTAGCGTATAAACGTAACA
Organism: Mytilus coruscus; assembly: GCA_017311375.1. Taxonomy (NCBI): domain Eukaryota; kingdom Metazoa; phylum Mollusca; class Bivalvia; order Mytilida; family Mytilidae; genus Mytilus; species Mytilus coruscus. Next base: position 66,880,575 of record CM029605.1, on the reverse strand, counting down.
AAAATATAAAAGAATAACTTGCTAAATCAAGGCAATAGTTGGGAGACTTTTGAAAAGGGACCCATGCGTTTACAGTATAAGCAAAAGTCACGAAACACTGTTTACTTAGTAATAATCTTAATTATAGGCAACAAACTTTCATACACATGAAATAGAAAAAAACCCGGTGTAAAGTCTTGAGATTTTTGCGTATGTTGGTTGAAGGAACCGCATTTAATTATAACCGCGTAATAAGTCGGTTTACCAACAACATGTGCATGCATTATTGAAAGTTCAAACAGGGTCAGGAAACACTGATTAAACGGTGTATTTTTCTACTTTTGTAGCGTTTAGCAAACGATAACAAACGCCACACAACGTTTACAAAATTTAGGTTAGAAAAAATGCACTCTTAGTTTACAATTTAATTAAGCTGTGGTCACTTTAAACTTCGTACACATGTTTATTGCAAGGCAAACTTTTCAAACCTTTAATTAGGCCAGATAATAAGATTCTCCATAATTCAAAGTTTACTGAACACGGACACATAATAGTACGAGCAGGGCAATGTGTCCTATGGACACATATTCTTGTTTTATTTCATTTTCAATTTTCTTGAATCCTCTGTATTCCATGTTTATGTAACCGTGGCAATGTGCACAATAAAAATCGAGAGTGTTTACATAGGTTAATAAAGTAGTTTCGGCAACATGGTCTATCAACCAACCAAAATTCAACGATTTTCAACATTGACAACGTCATGTGCCAGCTGGGCTGATTTTGGTCGAAAAAGGTTTAAGGGCATACGATACAGTTACAGGGAGGTAATGACGTTGCTAACGTAAAATGTTATTTTGGCGACGTCAAACTGTGACATATCGGGAAAAGATGTATTTTCGACTGATTTTATCATTCAAACTGATTTAACTTGAAAACGAGTTCATGGACCCTCTTTTTAAAATGACATTCGGTTTGATTACGTATGAAGATTATTTGTACCAATTTTCATGAAAAGTCAATAATGCAATTTTTTAAATTTGATAAATATACAGCAAAAATGACGTTTTTTCTACATTCATGAACATTTAATAAATTTGAGTTATTTCTAAACAAAAGATTTCATAAATTTATAGGATACTTATATAAAACAGTAATTACAAATAATTTAACAAAAACAGCTTGTGTTTATCTTTTAAAACAAAAAGTTATGCATTTCTGTCGGAAGGAAATATACGTCCACAAATCCGAATTTTGAGCAAATATCTGAAATTTCGAACTCATTTTACTCAAAAGTAGCACATGAAGGTATATTTTTATAACATATTTGATTTAATCAGGTAAAATAGCCTATTTGCAAATTTTCATCAAATTTTCATTATGGGATCAAAACTGTATCGTATGCCCTTAAGGGTTCAGATCGAATTACACCTAAGCCATAAATGAAATATCTGCTCTAAAGTTCAAATGAAGTGGATGTAAGCAATTATAGGCAAATGTACGGCCTTCAAAATGAGAAAAAACCTATACCGTATAGTCGGCTATAAAAGGCCCCGACATGAAAAATATGAATATGAGTTTGATGACTATTCAAGGCCATGTCCCCTAGGTCATCAAATCAAATGCATACAAAGTGAGATGAGAAACAACTGTCAGTGCCGTTGTTACTTTATGAAAACGTATGACTCGAATTTCTCTTGCAGAAAGTTAGTTCGATCGCCCTGTAAAAATAAAACTAGTGGTATAAATTTAGTCTTAGATGCATGATTTTTTATTAGTTGTTAGTGGCTTTGAACTAGCTGTCAGATAACTGCGAGTACTCTCAGATCTATTCCTAGTGTCTTTTGTTGTTGGGATGTACAAGTACCCTGCCACGTCCACTTGTATTTTTGTCCATCTGATGAGTTAAGCCTTTTTCAACTGATTTTTATAGTTCGTTCTTATGTTGTACTGTTATATCACTGTCCCAGGTTAGGGGAGGTTGGGATCCTGCTAACATGTTTAACCCCGCCACATTATGTATGTATGTGCCTGTCCCAAGTCAGAAGCCTGTAATTCAGTGGTTGTCGTTTGTTTATGTGTTACATATTTGTTTTCGTTCATTTTGTACATAAATAAGGCCGTTAGTTTTCTCGTTTGAATTGTTTTACATTGTCATTTCAGGGCCTTTTATAGCTGACTATGCGGTATGGGCTTTGCTCATTGTTGAAGGCCGTACGGTGACCTATAGTTGTTAATTTCTGTGTCATTTTGGTCTCTTGTGGACAGTTGTCTCATTGGCAATCATACCACATCTTCTTTTTATATAGTATAAAACCTTTCACCCGTGCTTAAAATAAATGAAAGGTATTAAACCGCAAAAGGATGCTTATGTGCCATTTTAGAGCGGTGATAAGGTGCGTTTTGCAAGCATCATTTAGTGTTTCTCCCTCCATATAGACAGTCGTCTATATTTGATTCCTGAATCTGCATTAGATACATGTATAGATCCCCGATGTCTATATAATGCAGTAAAATACATTTGGGATTTTCTAATTGAAACTGGTATGTATTCGAGGTTGTCGATATTGGTCAATTCAACCAACATCAACTCCAAACCAGAGAGGCCGGTTCGTAACATTTTTGTTTTTTGTTTAAACAAAATATCAAATCAACCAGTCTCCCATATGAACTGGGACAGTGGTATTACAGAACAACATAAGGACAAACTGTAAAAATTAGTTGAAAAGGGCTTAACTCATCTGATCGATACAAAGCCGAAAAATATTTGACAAAAACACAGACCGGACGTGGCAGGGTATCTATAAATCCCTCACAACAAAAAAGACACCAAGTACAGATCTGAGAGAACTTGCAGTTACTGACAGCTAGTTCATAGCCAATAACAACTAATAAAAAAAAATCATGTATATCTAAGATTAAAATATAAATCAGTACACATCCAACATCCAATATGTATTAAGTGTAAATACGTCATTAATAGTCAGAGAAAAAGATGACCTTGAGCAATTCAAAAATATAGGTATTGACAAATTGTAGTACCGTGAATGTGCATATGTGTACAACAATAATATTAAGTATGGTTTTAATTTACTGATAACAAAATTAATGCTTATACTAATAAGCATATTTAAAGACGAGATCCATCCTCTGCTACAGCACAGCTTTGTAAAGAGCAACTTCTGTCATACCATCGGACACGGACCGTCGGACTAACGGACTATCGGACCGTCGGACTACTGGACTGACTGACTGTCGGAATTTCGGGATGTCGGGTTATAGTTATCTTGTTTACACTCCTTTGAACATCATCAGGGAAAACATAGAGGGTCTGGATGAGGGGAGGGGGTGGACCTTCATTTCTGTATTCTTTATTTTTTTAGACAATTTTTTTCTATTCTTTCTATTTTTTGCCCATTATTCTCTATTCTTTATATTTTAGCACCCCATAATTCTTTTTTCTATATTTTTTGGTTCATTTTTCTCTATTCTTTATTTTTTTTTAGTCCATTATTCACTATTCTGTAAACCCCATCCAGACCCTCATATAACGATTAATGTGTAACTTGCCAATATTTCACTCCAGCGATTCTTCATCAGAAAACGTGTTGTATTATTTTACAAAGACTAGAATGCGCCATAAAAATGGTATACATTTGAACATTTCTGAATATGTTTTTGTTTTCAAGTGTTCGTCGAAATAAAAATATTTCACAGAAATTTGGATTTTGCCTTGGATATGAAAGCACACAAAGATGACAAAATTCGGAATCGGGACTTCCTTGACTGTTGAAAGAAAGTTTTAAAAAGTCGAAATTTTGTTTTCCAGAGTGTTACAAGCTGTAATTAGTATTTACAATTTATTTTGATAAAACTAGTTTTTGATAATCATTATCCTTTCAGAAATATTTTTTCAATCATATAAGCCCTGCTCAAAAAGGGAAAAAAACGCGCTCAAAGGACGAAAAATGGCGGATACATTTATTATCCCAGACTACATTCAGAGACTTAAGATTTTTTAGAGCCACATGTATATATAAGTGAAATGGAGTCGGGCCGTAACCGGTAGTTATAGGTTGCAGTCCCTCTTTAATTAAACAGCCGTACTACAAGAGTTACTGGTAAACGACTCAGAAATGGAGTCGGGCCGTAACCAGTAGTTATAAAGATACAACTCCTCTTCAATACAACGTCCAGTTAGAATGGGGACGTTACATCCGATGCCTCGTGTAGAGAGATTGCCACGCTCTCTGCACGTTAAGAACCTTGTAACAACTCTTTGAGGGGTCCGTAGTAGTGCTGAAATTTACACTGTGATTTTTTATATCTTCTCTGAGGAGGATGTACAATTCTCGCATGCATTTCGTCAGGGTCTTGCGGTAAAGCAATATTGTTCTCTTCCATTATGCATGTGCACAAATCTTTAATTAAATCACTACATGTCGAAGGAACAAAGGGTTCTATATCACTCTCGCAGATCCGTATGTCGTCTTCATTTATTGCCAATCCATAGTTGGCGGTATCAGTTATTACTGGCATGTAATGTAGCATGAAGGGCCGTCCAGTTGTGTATGGTCGTATTCTATGTCTATTATATGGAACTGATGTCGTCTAGCGTGTCCTGTGAAGTATTAAGAATGATATTAGCGTCATGCAGTACAATATCAAACATAATTATTATCACAAATATCACCAATCGAAACGGATGCTACATTAGTAATGTTATAAATGCAAAAGGACAAGAATTTTTAACTTACCAATTAAAAAAATAGAAGTAAAGATTTAGAAATGTTCAGCATATAAGTGGGGTTTTTATCGCTAGTGTCAAATTTTGCGGTTTCTGTTAAAAACAGGATGATTAAATTTTAGCGCTTGGATAGAATTAAAAGGAGAAATCATACGAAATCTTAGGTGAGGAATAATTAGCATATCTAATTTTCACGAACTAATTTCATTCATGAAAAAAGCAAAAATTAAGCCACCGCGAAAAAAAAACCCACTTATACGGTATATATCGTCATATAGAATCGTGAAACGGAGCTAAAATGTTATATGTCATGTCTAACTAAATGTAGCAAGTCGCATACAATAAGTTCCATGGCTGATAAAACCAGTTACCTTTAAATAATTGTCTGTGCTTATTTTTAGTACGTAAGAACTGAATGTTTTAATAGAAATTTGTAATCTATAATTACATTTCCTTAATTCCATGACAAATCCATCGTGAAACAGGCTCAGTATCTGTATCATGACATCTAGGTCACAACTATTACCTTCCCACTTAGGGACTGTGCAATATTTATCTGAGGGTGGGGCCGGTGCAAACATGGACGGGGCACATACTTTTTCATGCAAATAATGAGTGGGGCGAAAAGTTTTTTAACAAACATTTGGCGGGGCACACACTTTTAAAACCCTTCGTGTGTGCATAAAAAAAATTTAATCAGAGTATAAAGATTAAAACTATTTATTAAAATCAAATTGAATAACAGCACCTTTAACATATCAATGGCTTGAGATGATGTTAGTTCATATACTTATATGTTATCTGAATGCAACATGTTTAAAGGTCTAAATGTTCTTATCAATACATATATTTGTGATTTCTTTAGGAAAACATAACTTAAAAGAAAAAAACACAATTGAATCTAAAACAAAATAACCTAATACAGTGCTTCAATATATTTTTGTGTTTATGCTTTTAATAATCATTTTAAAAATGAAATACTGACCAACATAATATATAAAATGTACATGTACAATATATATATATAACCTATTTGTACACATGTATATTGTACTCACATTTTATTTATAAAAGTAAAGGTGCATCAAAGCATTAAACTCAAATGTATAAAAAAAACAAAGAATGTTGAAGCTAAAATAAGAAAAATAAATGTTTGGCACTTTAAAAAATATTAAATTGCTTATAGTACATTATTATTAAGCATTGTCTGTATAAATAAAATATCTGAAAACTATAAACAATGTTTTGTACATTAAACATAACATAACATATGGTAAATAAATGCTTAAACATAAAACAACTTCAATTGTATTGTAAATAAATCTTTAACATAAAAATTAAATTCTTAAACATTAAAAGAATTACAACTTAATCTATGAAAAAGCTGAATTATGTCCCTTGGGAGTATTAATTTCAACAAAAGTCCTTGCAAACAGTAGAAAATGAAAATTATATATGCCTGATATAATAAAAGATAGAAACTACAAAATGAAGCACTATTGAAATATTTGCTGCATGAATTGCCAAGAATGTGAACAATTCTTTACACAGGAGAATATAAATTCTATCTAAATTTAGCCTCAAGTGGGCCTCTTTTTTCTTAGATGGACAATTTTAACACTGAAAATGCTTCTAGTATGACTAAATATTGCCTTACTCCATAAACAGTACAAACTTAACCAGAACATTTCCCATTTTAATAGATTATGGGTGAAAATACCCAGTGATAAATTTAAGGAATTACACAGCAAAGAAGGCAAATATCTCAGTTAAAAATATTTGTCGCGACTTGAATTCTGGTGTTTCCAATTGAATTAATCATTGCGAAAGGTGAAAACAACTACAAAAGAACTATAGTTTGGTGCATTTTATACAATAGAGTTAATATTGAAATCCTAGAATAAAGATTTATGTCAGTACCCATCAATTTGACTTATTATGATGAATCAGCACTTTTCTCAACACAGCATTGTTCTCAGTGAAAAATTTCTATTCTTTGTGATAAAAATCAAATGTACTAATCAAAAGCTTCAAAATAGTATAACATAACTGAAGTCTGATTTATTTTGATTTCCCTTGCTATCTTCAGTATAGGGAAAACGGTACTATTTATTCTGCCATATGCGACAATACTAACATATTCTAAATTTACCACTTTTGTATAATAAAAACCTGGATAAAATAGTTATGTGTGGTGTTAGTACTTTATTATTCTGTTTTAAAAATTGAAGCCAAATAGTATCATGACCAACTTCCAACGGAGTTTGTTTATGTTATCCATGCCCACCGTCATTTTACACCAAATTATGAAATTTTGGAAATCTTTTCGAATAATTCTCTAGAAAATATTTCAATAGGTTTCAAAATTTATATTGTAAATATACAGATATATATATATATATATATATATATATATATATATATAGATAAATAAAAAATATATTGTACCCATACATCCAATCACAGCGCTCCTAAGTTGACTTTCTTCACAAAATAAAATCTTTATAATATTGAAATATATGCATTTGAGTTTAAATATCATCTCTGATATACATGTATTATTGAATGTTGTGCATTTTAGTTAAAAAATATCATGTTTCCATATGTGTGTTTTATTTTTTCAGCGGGCAAGGACTTTTTTTCATTAATTGAGGCGGGGCAAGAACTTTTTATAATAAATATTGGCGGGGCATAAAGTTTTTTTTTTAAATATTTGCTGTACACCGGCCCCACCCTCAGATAAATATTGCACAGTCCCTTATCTTCAATATTCTTCTGGATGAATAGATATTGTAACGTGTACACAGGGTAAGCGTGTCTATTTCTATTTTAGAATAGGTTCGTTACTAGTTTGATACTGGATCCAAAATGTTCTATTTACAAAATCTAATGAACTATCTTTAACTATTCTACTTCAAATATATACAACTAGTACAAATTTGTACTATTACAAATTTATCCTGGGTCAGGGTCAGGAACAAACTTGTCCTCCTGGAACAATTATGTACCCTACAAGTTTACACTTGTCCTTTTTCCTCTTGGTACAATTATGTACCCTACAAGTTATCACACTTGTCCAATACGGTACAACAATACGGTTCAGCTTGTAAACTCCAACTTGTACAAGTCCGTATTTCTAACAGGCACCAACCTGTTCTTTATTACACTTACGTAATAGTATCTAATATATCTAATATATAAGAGACAGCGATCTCAAATATCAACGTACCGTACCTTGGTCTTATGTCTCCGTAGACTTATGACAATCGACCCTGAGCAAGGAATCGCTCCTGTTTATATACCCCAATGGTAGCCGTACCATTCTTGAAGGAGGGGTGTTCTACCAAAGTGCCTCGTTACTAGTATCAGAGTTTCCTTTGGAACACCCCTTCACATTTGACCTGACACAAAATTTACCCGCCAAATATCTTATTCTTTTCTATGTTTTATTAAAGTATATACAAGTACATAAAATAAGGCTTCTGCCGAACAGCAACTAACGTAAATATCTAACCTAGGATACAAAATCATCACAATATCAACAAATAGTATTATGTTTCAACTACAAAACTGATGAAGGCATTGACGATTGTTATTTTCGATTATCGATTGTGTTCGCAATTGATATTTTACAATATTATTAATCGAATTTTAATGTTTTTAAGCATCTGTGATTCGTTTAAACTTTATCACATGTTCATGTGTATATCCTCAGACTGCACAGCCAATGCTGCTGTGTTTATCTTTTCGTAGGTCAAAAACAGCATATTACATAGATTATACAGCATGTTACTTAAAATACATTAAAAAAAATGTTACAATAGTGTTACATGCAATAGTTATTAATTAATATTATAATAATTGTAGCCTTTGGTTGAGGTTAATACGAGGTTATATCGATCAAGAGAAGCATATCGACCTAGGACTTCACCATCAGTCAATGTGCTTCTCTTGGGTCGATTTAACATTGTATCGACCTCATACAAAGGCTATGATTGTAGAATGTCTTTACTATGGTGGCCGGTTAAGGCCATTTCGCGTTTTCGCCCTTCATATTTTATAGGGCGAAAACGCGAAATCAAACGCGAAATCGGAAAGAAAAATATTTCGCGTTTTCGTGTTTTCGACTTCGCGTTTTCGCGTTTTCTACTTCGCGATTTCGCGTTTTCGCCCTATAGAATATGAAGGGCGAAAACGCGAAAACGCGAAATGGCCTTAACCGGCCACCATACTATAATTCAGGGGTTAAAATCCACTAGCCCGACGCCCGGGACTAGACTATTAAACCTCGGGCAATTAAAACTTGTAACCCAATATGCCCGACGGACTAGTAACAAAAAATTCTTGGCACTTCCCAAAAAGAAAGTGGAAAATCCCCTCATCACTATTCTATTTTAGCCAATCAGATTCAATTACGTCATCCGGGATTCCAAAAATTTGAACCGATTTTGTACATGTTTTAAAAATAGAACAACTAACTCTAGGTGGACCGGTATCATGTATAATTGATCGCAATTCAAGTACTTTCAATATCAATTTCTCAGTACAGGGGGTATTGTACATTGCTTATGCCGAGATTTTCAATTAATGGTACCTGGGTGTATGATGTAATGATCGATATTGACCTGATCTGACCTGTCTTGTCGGATAGCTGTTAAGCTTGAATTAAACCATGCACAAATTATTTCTAAATATTTTAGTAAGCCACCACAGGAACTTTGTCAGTTTCAAAACGAGAAACGATAGATAAAGGGGGTAATGAGGCTGAAAATTCATTAAAAAAAAATGCCAAATACGACCAGAAAAAGCGGAAAAAAAACATTTATAGTGTCATGGACAGAAAGATTCCCCATGGGCAAGGTCGGCTGTTACTGATGATAAACAAGAGATGGTGTTTTGTAAATATTGCCGTTATTTTCCTGATCACACTGATAAAAGTCAGCTTTGTATGTGGAACAACAAATATACGAATTGAACCTTTGGTTTCACATGACAAGAACAATGAACATATTTTCTGTGCCCGAAAATATTTAACAACCCATAGTACAAGGGAAATCCAAAAAGATGTCTAGAGATCCTTGTTATAATTAATAAAACAAAAATTTATTTAATTTATTTTATTAGATACAGTGTATATTGCCGCCTTCAAAACAAAGGACACCTACTATGTATTATGCAGCAAATTCTGAATTTGTAAGGCATACTCGGGCTAGCAGGCCAGTTTTGATTGGCTAGCAGTTCTACTAACAGGGCTAGTGAAATCCTGCTACCAACAAGTCCTGGGCTTGTGAGCTGTAACACAATTTTAACCCTGACTATACAAAGAAAATCTGAAGATTTATTCATTTAACTTAGCGCATTTCTTTATAAACAAATAACAGAGTTATAGTTCAAGACTTTTCGAGTCTGTAGTTTCACAAGGTCGATTCAGGCATGGGGTGCAGCTCCGATATTCCGACACCCCATTAGTCCGATGCCCCATTGGTCCGACACCCCATTAGTCCGACGCCCCATGGGTCCGACACCCCATTGGTCCGACGCCCCAATAGTCCGACACCGAATAATTGAACTATAGTTAATATCTTTTTACTTTTATATTAGAACATGTAGAAATCCTGATGACGTGTTTATTAAATATTACAACTATGTTTAGAACCGAACGCCTTGTCCATCGACTGGTCAAAATCATGTTTCAAGGTAGATTGGTAGACATGTATTTGTTAAAGTCACCAATATACAACATAATTATATAGAATGATCGCGAGACACGGACCTCGTTGACTTGCGTGACTAAAAACAAGGACTATCAATCTCTTAACTACAGTGAACATTTTGTCAAACTAGAATATAATTTGTGAAGTTTTGTCGAATTACTTGCATGCAGATTCGTAACTGTGTCTCTTCATAAGCAGAGAATTACGAAAGTTAAGGCTCTAATGACTTACAAATAGAACTCTCTTAAGTTTTGACGGGGTCTTAGGAAAGAATCTGTTTGACTATACGAGTTCCCAACAACAATGTACGAACTGGTAAATAGTAATAATGAAAACAACAAATAAACTAGGTAATCAAATTTTGTCATTTTCTAGACATCTAACAAACGGGGAGATCAGATGGTTATGGAGTTATGTATGAAATCCGTATTTTCCTTTGCAATAAACCACAGTGACTTCTGATCCTAGCGGACCAACCTCTCTGTATTTTTCTAGTGACTGTATATGTCATAGGAACATGTCAGTATGCCATATTTATGAAGCTAGAGCAGACAAGTTTAGACAAAAAACTAATAGAAAAATTAAACGATATGAAGCAAAGGCTATCTCTTTTGTAATTAGGGCACTAAGGCAAATTCGGCCTTTTTAGGATTTGTTAGGCCGTCAGACCAATCTCGGACTAGGTGTCTTCGTGTTAATGTGTTGTTGCCCTGAATATAAGTGAAATATTTGACAGTCATGAACCAACGACAACTAGTGAACTACAAGCTCCTGACTTGGGAAGGCATATATAGAATGGTATGTTGTTTCAAATAAACGTATGCAAAACATATATGCATATGTCGGTATAAAGCTTTTATATACATGTACAACTATACATAGTTGTGTATTTATAAAGGACTGACCTTCAAAAACTAAACCAATTTTTACTACTTTGTATTCAAAATACATCAAACCAGATGCTATATACTAACTAAACAAAAGGAATATTTCGATACATTCCATTTAGTGTGTAATACCAACACATCTTAGTACGTCACATCCGGTTTCATATGAAAAAAGGGTCGAAGAAAAATATTCCCTTGAATTTGACAGGATGTTAACTCTGCATTTCATTAATGAAGAAGAAAAATCTGAGTCATAAACATATATATTGGCTGTTTCAAAGCACCATTCTTTTTTTATTTGGTGTTTCTATAAAATATTTTGGAAACTTGAGGTGACATTGTTACTAAAGCTTGAAAAATGAAAAAAAAGGGGGTTCAATTTGATTGGTTTTCTTCCGATGATGGTTATTATCTTATATGCAATGAAATGTAATGTGCAATTTTCACTGGTAGTACTGGACAGGATAAAACTTTACTCTTTCAAAAATTTCTTTATTTGAAAGAAAGATGAATTCTGCACATTTTTTTGAAAAAATGCCAATTTAACAAAGACTAATATAGGAGAAAAACAATCATGGTGGTATTACTCCTTAGTCATTGCTTTGCTGGAGAATTTAAAAGCAATCAAATATTTATGTATATGGGGATATTGCTCTGTGTTGAAGGCCATACCATGAACTTTACTGGTTGTAAACCTCAACAAATTTGGTCTCAGCTGGTAGAAAGTTTGTCTCATTGACAATCATACAAATTCTTATTTATAGAATATTTTGTAAATTGTAAACTTGGATTGATGAGTTATATTTATTGAATTACCACAAAAACTTTCTTGTCAATTTCCATGCTTTCCATTCTCAATTTTATTTATAACTTTCTAATGATACTAGCAAATATAAATAAAAGATTCAAGGCATATCCAACTAAGTAAGACATCGTGTGACTTTGGTGACGTAGCGAGCCGCCATTTTGTGTCATTTTGTCCCATATAAAATGCATCTATGGTTCAATAAAGTTCAATTTTCTCATTAATCTGACGCGTTTTCTAACTTTTGCAACTATATCATTGGTATTCGAACATAATCCTACCTAACAGTGTTGCTCCTGAAAGTTTAATTTTTGATTAAATTATGTCCCTGGAGATTCGTAAAAATCGTACTTTATCTCGTTATTTCCCCGTTGACTCAATGGTAAATCTAGCGACCCCATGTCTACTTGTACATCAAATTCACAAATTCCGTTGATAAACGTAATACTTTGCAACCATATTGAAAATTTCAACACATATGATGTATCTAGCAAAACAGCCTACTTTTAACAGTTTGAATCGAGGGGAATTTACGTCCCAAATCGATTTAATAAAGTGATTTTTTTCTGGATTTTTCAAAGTGGCGGATGTGTTTGGAAGTGTCGCATGTATTTTTATACATTTTGTAATTTTCATGCAGAACTTGTGCTGTTTCTGTTATTTTCTTCGTTGATATCCTGATATGTTTGATTTCAAAATTTCTTGATAAAATATAAATTATTTCAAGTGTGAATTGAAAAAAGCTACCACTGAAATTTATAAGAAAAATATTTTCATTATTTTAAAGATTTTTCCCTTTTTCTGTATTATTTATCTTTATATAGAAAAATAATATATTCTTTTAGAAAAAAATATATTTTCGTCTCTAGAAAAAAAAAAAAACATGCACAACAATAGATAAATGCTCTGTACCTATTAAGGTAAATGTCCCTTTAAAGTTTCTATGACCAATATACGAACAGGTTAACTCAGATTTAAGTTATAATGTTACATAACAACAAATGATCAGGTAATGTAAAGGTATCGTGTCAAACCAAAAGCCACCAGGTAACATTAAAATCCTGTGTACACATGTATTTCCAGGGTAAAGTTTTAGTGATATACACAAGTTTTCTAAAATCTGGAACTATTATACTAACTAGTATAATAGTCCCAGCTAAATGTACAAATATATAATTATCTTTCCGTGTACACTACCGAAGAAATACATATTATAAAGAACTTAAGAAAATATGAATATTATGAAAATTCTTCGATAATCATAAGTTGATTTCTGCTTAAATAAAATAACCAAGTATTAATGTTTCACGATAATTGTTTAAAAATTACTGTAATTCAAATTTTATATTTAATAGATTTTTTTTATTTCATAGAAAATTAAACGAGACTTCATTGCATATGATTTTGTCATTTATTTCTTTAATTCAATGTTTTAAGCAAAATCCAGGCATTAAAAAAATCAATATTGAAATTTTAACTTGTGTACAAAAATATGTTATTGCATACATTTCAACATTGTATACCCGCCAATATTTATCGACAGAGTTATCGGTCCTGAATAGGACTGATATAGTTGGTATGAGAAAACCCTTTTATTCTAAAAGGTAATAAAGTAAAAAATATAATAGTTCCATTGCGGTGCCATTTCAATGAATGTACCATCATCTTCGGGATTCTCTTTTATTCTTATGCATGTTATATTGTCATAATTTGAATCTTTCAATTCGGTGGCGTTGGGTGGTCTTGCATGGAGCACTTCAAATACATCGGTAAAAGAATTGTCCAAATCACATTCCACTGCTGTGTTTGGCAGTAAGGTCTTTGCCTGCGTTACCACTGTAACTACAAATATTCCACTCATGTCTTACGTTTAGAATATGTATCATATCATATTTGGCCATAATAACGTTATGAATGTTAGATCTAGAACGTTTTTGATGTCAATTTCCATGTCTGTAAGACGTTACTTTCAAACGCACAACTGATTAAAATTTTTTGTTACATAAATTTAGAGACGGACGCGCACGGCTCTGTACTGGACGCGGGTTTTTTAAAAAAGTACTTTTTTTCTCATCGACCTTTCACAACACGCGGTGGATCCGACGAACGAGGTATTAATTTGGCGTTGGATCCGACGAACGAGGTATTAAGACCAAATGTCGTTGATATATGCAACTAATAAATTAACTGTACGGCCTTTAACGTGGAGCCTTGGTCCACGCCGCATAGCAAGCTATAGAGGGCCACACAATGACTAGTGTAAACAAATAAACAGAGAAAGACAACGGCTTGAATAATAAACATAATATGCCAGCTTTAGCTGGTACTTATGGTAGAAGCATCGTTTTGGAATAAAGAACGATAACTCTCTCTACACGACCCATCTGAAAAGTTTCGTCACTCTCGTTAAATCTCGTACGATTATTTTTTTTAATGGCTGCCGAGTTTATCGTTTCATCGCGATCTTGAAAAAAACTGGACAGAACGGAACAATTTCGATGCTAAATACAACAGGATTTTTTTTTTTGTTTAATACAAACACAAGAATAAAGAAATTTTGGTAACTTGTGTAGTTTATTTATATTTTATTGTACCACGGAAATAACCGAAGTTTGGACAACAACATCTGAGGCCATGTTTTATCGTCTGCATCATCTTTCCATTATAAGTGACAGCGAAAGCAGATTTCCTAAATAATCACATGCAGGTTCTTCATTTAAAGTCACAATATCATAATTAATGATAACATTTACAGTGTTAAAGTTCCGTCCAGCCATGGAAACACAGAAAAAAACTCTACAAGCAATAAATTTCAGGAGAAACGTAGCCGGAGGTACTCAGGAGTCAGGGTAAAATCCGGTGGCGGTGCACTGGTTGACCATGACTACTATTCATCTGCCACAGAATTCCTCATATCAAGTAACAGTGTTACTGTTGAATGTGATCACGGTTATTCATGTAGCCCTCAGACAAATTTAGGTGAAATTCAAAACTTATTTACAAAAGTTTTAAAAAAAAAAATATATTCAAATTCACAATCTTCTAATTCTGTACTTCTTTTGGCAAACTCTCAACAAATCAAGTCATTAATTATGACACATATCTACCTTATACAGTCCAAGGAGATGGAAACTGTTTTTTTTCTCTCAGTTTAATCATAAAAGGAGACTTGAGTCTGAGTGGTACATTTAGGTATTGTATGCTCCCATATTGTCCAAAATTGGATTTTATGGGAAGATGGAGTTATGATAACCCATGATTATACCACAACTTTTGATAGGTATTACAGGGCATGTTACTTGGAAGTATGTGGGCTACATCCTTTGAAATTCAAGCTGCAGCAGTCGCCTGTATATTTTATGCATCAGATTAAACCTAATCAAAACATTTTCACTCTACCGAATACTTTTATCACTATATCAGGTGCACATTTCAACTTATTAAAGCAATTAATACTTATGGTTATAACATCACAGTACCAAAATTGCACTCAGTACCCAAATTGCACCTATTCAACAAAAAAAGCTGCGGAAATCTTACAAGTTCTCTTTAGCTTTCACCAATTGGAGTTATCTAATGATCATCTTTTTAAAATGAGCAAATTAAATTTGTTACCAGCATCCATTTCTTAAAAAAAAAATAATAGTTAGCATGGAATACTGTCAAATTGTTCGAAATATTTGAACAAATAAAACAAAACATCTGTTTATATTCCAATTTTAAGGATGTGAAATTAAACATGTAATGATGTATGGAATTTGGGTACTGACCTCATTACAGAATCATGCCTTCATGGATTGTTTGGAGGTCAGTTCAAACCCATTTTTCTAGGACTCTATATGGACTCAAAATTAAATTGGTGTAACTATATAGTAAACAAGTATACGTCTACAAAATAAGCACAGAATGGAAACTATTGTCTGGTCTATAAAAACTTTGGTGTAAAACTGTCAAAATAGGTGCAATTTGGGTACACTCACGTTAGCAAATTCACACCTACAAATTAATTTTCATGACCAAAATAAAAAAAAGTACAAACCAAAAAGTAATAAAATGGTTCGCCGAGCACATCCTGATACGACCGCAGATGTATACATTATATTTTGCATATAAAAAACACCAAAAATTTTATGTCAGTTGAAATCAAACATATTTTAATTTTGGACCCTTCAAACTTCAATATAGACTAGTTTGAAAACAGGTATCAGGTGAGCCCGAACATTTCTATTCAGCAGCAGTCTCCAACTACATATCTCCTTAAATTTATATGATAATCCTACAAAAATGTTGAAAAATTATGTGTAAATTTAATTTTTTTTCTAGATTCTCTCATGTCATACAAGTGAAAGCGGTACCTTTTTGGTCACTATTTATGTGTTGCGGCTAAATATGAATTGAAGCATTTTATAGTGACTGAACAGGTCAAACAAATACTACTCAAGAAACATGAAGAAAAAGAAGACAACTTGGAACAGCACCAGCCATGCCAGACTATGTATGAATAAAAACTCAGATCGGAATAGCATGGACGATATGTTAGCTATATGTCCTTGTAAATATTAAGGAAAGCTATCAATAATTCTGCAGATAACGCAATTTTATCAGGTTTATCGTACATTTTCTGTTCAAATTTTCACACAATCAGTGAATCGTTCAAAAAGGCTAAAATAACTTTTTATTACTGAAAGTTTCAAACAATGACAAGTGTTTCATTCATGAAATAACTCGTGCATTTCTGTGAAAAAGTCATGTGCAATTTTGTGAATTAAAGGGAAAGAAGATCCTTTTGCGGTGCACTCGCGCATGTCAATTGCGAACTGACCCAATATATTTTCTTTATCATGACCAGTTCACTGATACTGACGTCGACATTATCAAGAAGTACACATCAAAGGAAAAATGCACAAATTACCGATAAAATAATTTACACACCCTGTTTCGTGTGTATCTCCTGCCATATCAGTATTTGTTGCATTTATATATAAATGAGAAATAATCAATGTAAAAATGGTAAATTTTTGGAGAAAAAACCCAAAATTATGGAAAAAACAACCCAAAATGTTGTTTTGACCACTAACTCTAAACTGTTGGTACCATATGATAACCCCAAAATCAATTCTAACCTTCCTTTTGTGTATTGAAGTTGAACCTTCTGGTACAATTTCATACATTGTCATAGAGATCCATTTACTTAAACTAAAGTTATTGTCCGGAAACCAAATGTGTCTTCGGACAACAACAGCGACATGATTGCATTACTTGAAAGCAAATTTTTGACATATTCCCCATTTCCATTCTGAATTTTATTTTGCCGTCTTATAATAACTTGTAAGCTAATAAAACAAAATGCAAAAATGACATAAAACTGACGCTAAATGAGTACATGAAATTGATGTAGAAACCCACAAACAGAAGATGATCAGGAATACATTTATACTGCTGAGCAGTGTTCTCCCCTCAAATTTTAAATAGCATCCTAGAAAATAGCAAAATCTTTAGATTATCAACTTAACAATCCTATTTATGGTTCCTTATGCTTAGATCAAAATGAAAAACCTGATCAAAACATTATTCTAAACAGGCTCACTGTAAATTCAAACTCTTCTTTGAACAATCAGAATGATCCTCTTGCTGATCACATATATATGAGATGCAGGAAACTGGGAATACAATATGAACATCCAGCTAATTTAGAAAGTAAAAATAATTCAACAAACAGAAAGCGTTGTTTGCAATACTAAATAAAAAAACAGCTACAACTTTTAGATATTGATGAAAAAGATATTCCAAATCCTCCACCTCCATGAAAATCAACAAAAAAATAATTTAACAAAGTTATGGATTGTATAACAGTATTCATAGTTTTGAAATTAAACAAATGTCTTAATATTTAAAATTTTGTAAAATTTGCAAAGAAAGAAAAATGGATATGAAAATGGCACAAGATAATGAATGTAAGCATTGTCATTAATATAAATCACCAATAAATTCATTTTCAGCAGAAAACAATAAGGGAGCAACCATTTAGCTTCCAAGGGGGCTAGTATGGTTTTTTTTGTTTGAGATTTTTTTAACCAATTTCCAAAGCGCTCAAACGCTATCAATCAAAATTATTTGGTCAAAATTTAACGCAAGAAGGTATGGGGAAAATCTGGATTCAGAATATTTTTTATGTCCTCTGCTTAATTTTGAACAGAATTTTTTTTATCATCAATTTGGGAATCAGAATATTTTTTTAAGAAAAATACCATACCCCCTTCTGCCTTTTGAAGTTCAATGATCGTTCCCTAAACATTTTCCATCTATACTTGTTATATTATTTTAAACAAAAACTATGTGTTAATGTAGGACATTCGTCCTGAACATGCATGAAATATTTTCCACTGGACGTTAAGCTGTATTCTGTATGTTAAGCAACCAACAATCAATCAATATATAGGATATAGTCTTGGTTTAAAGCTATCATTTAAGGTAGCGCCTTCCTCATATTAATAAACGTAAACTACACTAATAGGAACACAGCAACAAACGAAAACCATTGGCTGAACCCCATTCCAGTTACACCATTTTAGCGTGCTATACCATCGCACTTTAGCGTGTTATACCATCGCACTTTAGCGTGTCATACAATCGCACTTTAGCGTGTCATATAATCGCACTTAAAAAACATTGCACTTTAGCATTTGATACTCTCGCACTTTAGCGTATACCATCGCACTTTAGCGTGACCATCGCACTTTAGAGTACCATCGCACTTTAGAGTCCTACATAATTATATAATCTTAGTTGTGAAAACAAGAAAAAACTAACAGACAATTCGCATAATTTTCAACGTAGTTGTTTTAGGACGGCCAATTTGGGTTATATTTTCTTTTTATAATAAGACTCATCATGATGCTTAAGAGATAGAAGGACATCAATTTCTGACTCCAACGGCAAGTAAGAAACAGAAATCAGAAAAATTTTCCAAATTGCCGCCAAATTTATTTTTCCGCGAAATTAACGCAACTTCAGAATGGCGGGCTTTAGTATCAGTCCCATTGTTGTCTTTAGAAAGTAGCAACAACGGTCATTTCTTAGGGCTTGCTTTCCGACTGATTACGTCTATTTTCAAATACATTAGAATTTGGTCCGTATAACACTAGTCCACCCTCTTGCTGCCGGAGGGACACATGTGTCCACACCGGCGGTGCCCGGGGGGGGGGGACACACATGTTCGTATGTTTAATTTATGCAAGCTTCTAATCCCTGCTCTTTCAAATAAAATATCTTATCGAATGTCGGTGGTTTTCTCCGGGCACTCCGGCTTCCTCCACCAATAAAAACTGACCGCCACGAAATAGCCCAAAAGCGGTGCTTAAAAGTGGCGTAAAAACACCAAAAATCAAAATCAAATTCACATAAAATATCGAAATTTAAACAGTGTACAATGTAATAATGTTCTTCAATGGGTCCCCATGTAAAGGTCATAAAGGCGTGATGTCATATATTAAATGACGTCATTATTGGGCATGAGACGCCACATACATCCAGCTTTCTCATTTTCTGGCACATGAAATGCAACGATAGAAAATGAGCGGCAGCAACAGGGTTAAAACAATTTAAAATTCCAAAAAGTTTCCGAATTTTTGTTTTTTAGATTTTTGATCAAAGTTTTATAATATCAACATTCCAAATTTTTAAAATTTTTTAAAACTTTGAAAATTTCACCAAACAATTAAGATTTTAAAATTCTTAAATTCGTTTCGCTTTTTGAAAGTTTTAGTTTTTTTATATTAGACAAATTAAAAATAGACATGGGGCGAAAAGGGGGTGGGGTGGGGGATGGGTATCTGCACGGAAGAACGCGAAATAAAATTGCCATTTCACGATGAACGAACAATTACAAATTTCTTGCACGTTGATCTTTTTACCGATTTCACGAAACACGGTGAATAACGAACCTTTTTCACGGCTGCACGTGAAATAAAAATGGCAAAACACGTTGCACGAAAATAACCCTTTACCACCCTCTTAATAGCTTGCTGTTCGGTGTAATGTTGAAGGCCGTACTTTGACCTATAATGTTTTATTTCTCGTTTTCTCGTGTTTGGTTCGATGTGCGTGCTTCGTGTTTCCCCTTATTTATTTTCCGTGTTTCGTGTCGGTACTCTTAATTTCTCGTGCTTGTCCCGCATTTGATTAAAAAGTAAGCCGGGACTTATTCAAAGTCAGCCCGGATATTGTTTAACTATGGATAATATTTTTTTTTCAAATCAGATGCAACTACGGACGCCAAAAGATGACCGCAGGGTCTTCATGTCCATTAATAATGACTGCATGATCTCCAAGAACTAGTACTATTTTCCTTAATATTTAGATCTACGATTTTATTTCTCGTGCTTCGTTTTTCCCGATTTTTATTTTCCGTGCAACGTTTTTGCGATTTTTATTTCACGTGTTTCCGTGTTCATTTCTATCATAGGGTACCTTTAAATACTATATATGCTTTATGTGTATGTAAATCAAGAAATAACAAGATAAAACCCTACAGAGGCCCCATTTCAAATCCATCCCTGTGACGTCAGGGGAACGACCTTTTTGCACAACGCTTAGCGTGACGTCACTTTGGATACAAGAAGAAAGCGTTTGCATTGCAAGACAATCACACACTCCAGGTGTTTTTAAAGTAAGTTTTGTAAGACTGCTCGTTATATTCAATTCAAATACAAACCAAATGCTTACAGCGCAACAGATCATTATTCTTTACCTACATTTTTTTTTATATAACACATATGGTCCGCAAATTGTCAAAAAATATCATAAGGACCTATGCATGTATGAGCTACGGTTCCGCAGCCAGGTACTTTACTAAGTACAGATCTGAGAGTACTCGCAGTTACTGATAGCTAGTTCAAAGCCAATAACAACTAATAAAAAAAATCATGCATCTAAGACCCCGTTCACACTAGCATTTTTTTTAACTCGATCTAAATAAAACCAGTTAGCATTGACATTATCTTTAATCCCAACGATCTCTATCGGTCTAAAAATAGAATTATTCAATCAAATGAATGTGTTGATACACACGCTTGCAAAAAAAATGGATGAAGTAATTATTTCAACTTGAATTACAAGTTCACATGTTGATACTGCTGTTCGTATAGTTTTCGTTAATTTTCAGCCCTTTTATGTTGGTCACCAATTTTGTAAAATTGCACGTGTGATTTTTCCGCCACTCATGTGCACAACCATTTTCGATTCAATCGTTGTAGTTTAAATTGATCTCTGCGTTCACATATAAGGCCGAGAAAAAAAATCTGTGTTTCCGGTAACCCGACCGACCCTGTTTTTAGCCCCGACCCTATTTTTTATTGGATCTTCAAAAAAAAAAAAATTGGTATCAACCGACCCTGTTTTTGACACAGGCTTCTGTTAATCGACATAATTATTTATCTAACTTGCTTCTACTGGCACAGAAAGCCAGTAAAACATTTTATTTATGTCAAAAGGTATTCCAAATAGGTTAAAATCCAAGAAATTTACACAGCAGGTGCTTCAAAACATTGCAAATGGCCGCACTTCCGGTATTTGAAACTAATTACGGACCCGGACTTGGAAAAACCATGATAATTTTCCGGATTTCGTTTACAATGTCAAAAAAAAAAAAAAAAACGACCTACCGACCCTATTTTTCAAAATGATGTTACCGGAAATACAGATTTTTTTTTAAGGCCTAAAGTTAGATCGGTTCACTTTAGATGGATTCATTCAAACTATAAACTACCTCTTTTGGTGTTTTAGTTTAGCCCGATTAAAGATCGATTCAAAGCGTTCACATTGGGCTTAAATCGATCTAAAGTGAACCGTTCTATTTTAAATCAGGGGCCTCGGTGGCCGAGTGGTCTAAGTAGTTACTACTGTAATCACTAGCCAGTCAACACTGAGGTTGTGAGTTCGAACCCCGCTCGTGCGGGTGCACTCGACTCCAATCTTAATTGACTAGGATTGTCAGTTTTCCTATCGAAGGTCGGTGGTTTTCTCCGGGCACTCCGGCTTCCTCCACCAATAAAAACTGGCCGCCACGAAATAGCCCAAAAGCGGTGCTTAAAAGTGGCGTTAAAACACCAAAAATCAAAAATCAAATCTATTTTAAATCGATCTAAATGTCCAAGTGTGTATTTTGGATTTACTTTTTGTCCTTTGTCATTGTGTTAGTTTTTTTTTGCTTGGTCCCATTCTATCAGTTTCTATCAAGTCAAACTCTTTTCAAATGTTTTTGCCATTTGTTCTAATCTTATACTGGTACACGACAGTTCTAGAAGAGGGACGAAAAATACCAGAGTGACAGTCAAACTCATAGATTGAAAATAAACTGACAACGCCATGGCTAAAAATAAAAGACAAACAGACAAATAATAGTACAGAAGACACAACATAGAAAACTAAAGACTAAGCAACACGAACCCCACCAAAACTGGGGTGATCTCAGGTGCTCCGGAAGGGTAAGCAGATCCTGCTCCACATGTGGCACCCGTCTAGGTTAGAAGAGGGTGCAGCGCCTACAAAAATATACTGAGCTTTTCTAAAGCCAGGTAGAAGCCTTTGGCGAAGTGGTTGTCGTTATCACATACCTTTGATTGTCGTGTTTATTTGTCGATCTTTCAATGCTAAAAGCTTAAACATATGTCGTGAACTTTCTCATTTTAATTGTTTCACATTTAATTATGTGGAGGTCAGTCTTACATACAAAAGAGAGGCGAAAGATACCAAAGGGATAGTCAAACTCACAAGTCGAAAACAAGCTGCCAAAAATGCGATTGCAAAACACGAAAACTGACCAACATAGAAAACTAAAGACTGAGCAACACGAACCCAACCAAAAACTGAGGGAGATCACATATACAAAACTATTGTTGAAGGACGATGTCCCGTAGTTAATAGCCATGTCCTGATGTCTTTGGTGGCTATAGGTGTCTCATTTGTAACCATATCAAATATCATGACTTTCATATCATAACGGAATCTTTGAAAATAATACTGGTGCCAAAAGAAAATTCTGAAATGTTTATTTTAACAACCAGGACTGGGTTGCTCAAAACTATGGCTAAGTTTATCCATTGGTTAGCTTATATATCAAATGGATAATTATAGATCTTATCCAGTGGCATACTATCCGTTGGCTATTTTTCCATTGCTCAAAAGCTAAATTGAAGTATGGTCAGTTAGCTACTGGTTAAGTTACTGATTAACCAGTGGTTATCAGCTACTTTACTTTCTACTCATCCCAAGTAACCATAATTCCTTATCAAGTTATCTGCACTAATAAAAATAAACCGTAAATATTACATAACCGTGCAACTAGAAATTTCAACTGCGAGTGTTTCACAATAGTGTTCGAAATCACAGGTACATATGTACAAGAGGAGATTTTATTTAATGTAAACATAATACTGAATACACTATAAAGTTAGTGCATAATGGCTATATATTTTACTAAAGAAAATCTCATCTTGTACCATTGATCGTTAACTTACAAAGAAAAAGGGTGCTCTCTAACACGACCGTGTTAATGTCTAAAAAATCTTTTACCCAGAAGAAAATTTATCATCACAGATTATTTTCAGCTCAGCATTAAATCGTATTTTTAAATGTTATTTTTTGGTATGGTGAATAGGTTTCCATTTTTACTTTTTATTTTCGGGGAGGGCTGTGTATTTCTTTTTTTGGGGGAGTATATTAGGAAAAAGCTGGGTCTGTTTTCGATATTGTTTTAGAATGACGAAATCATTTTAAAAACCGACATTTATTGAATGTAATGTAAAAAAAGGGAGACTACCGACAAGACAACGTTAATTCATAGTGGGACATGATGCTGGCACACATAAAGGTATATTATTTGTGGTTATTTTCCGGACCATATGAGTACTAGGACCATATGAGCATATACTCGTTTGGTTTATATTAACGGGCCGAATATATGAGGATTTAGACCAAATACGTATTTTTCAAATAAATCCTAATTTTCTACTCAGGGACACACTACTCGTTTTCCGAAAAATTGGCTGAATCTTGGTTCATCTGTCGTTATTAGGTGAAACCACAAGTATTTGAGGGATTAGCTTTTTTTGCGTTTACCCCGGTGTTTAGATACGTTCGAAAGAAAAATTGTCTTCTAATATAATGTTTATTTATTTTTGCACAAAAAAAAAGAGGGACAGCATGTAGTAACTGTGGTTAAATAAATAGAAGATCGTATGAATATGAACAATAACACATTTTATAACTAAAACTTATTTCACTTAATATTGAATTTACCAAAAATAATTTTAGCAAAATAAAGTGCCTGTTATTAAAACAATTGACTTTTTGTTTAACTGTTCATTTAGATTTTTTAAAGTTATTTTCAAAAGCCGACATATTGTGATGCGTAAGTAAAAAGTCGATAATGAAATTTGTAAAATGCTTGTAATATAATTTTAACTTTTAAGTAGTTTTAACTAATGACTAAAATTCATGTTGTCTTGTAATTATGGAACAATGATTAGCATATGACTGAATAAGTCAAAATTCAATTTTTAAAAACGCCTTATTTCATACCTGATGCAATTTACAGTAAAAGAATCTTGTGAACGTTCGTCGCATTGTTTAACCGGACCATACAACACCGCCTCGGTGGTTTCGTGGGAGCATGTTCGTCTTGAGTGCGGGAGGTCGTGGGTTGGAACTCTGGCCGGGTCAAACCAAAGACTTTAAATTTAAAAAACTGCTTCTCCGCTAGGCACGCGGCATTAAGGGAGTAAAAGTAAAGACTGGTCGACTCGGAGTGAAAAAAATGTATCCGGGTAAGGTGACATGTCTTCCCGCGGATTGTTGCCTCGTGAAATAGCACGTTAAAAATTCGGCTCAGCATGTACAAAGCAGGGACTGAGGGTTAATATTCATATTACATTAACATGTTCTCGTCCTGAATATGTAAATTAATTTGCCGCTGGACGTTAAGCAGCCATCCATCCATCATCATTATCATGACCATACGTGTATTGTCCAAATACTCCAGAACAGTTAGTTATATTGGGAACAAGCTGGGTCTGTTTTTGATGTTGTTTGAGAATGGCGAAATTTTTTAAAATAAAAAGAACCTGACAAATATGCATAAAAACTTCGACATTTATTGAACCCAATTCAACAAAATCAATTTCTTAATTGTTTGCACTGTAATTATACGTACTATGAGCTCGTAAAAAGTTTTTAAAATATCTAGCTATGGATACCTATCCCGGATGTAAAAAAAGGGGATCATCATCTACCGACAAGACAACGTAAATTCGTAGTGGGACATGATGCATTAACCATAAACGTAGCTCTATAAGGGTCCTTCAACCTTCTTAATAATGAACAGTTAGATTCAGCATATCACCTTTTGAAATTTTGACCTTAATGTGGACCAATTTGAAAACCAGGCCCAACATCAATAATCTAAATGTTCGGTTAGAGTCAGCATACAGTCTTCAAGCTAAACTTTTGAATCTACAATTTTACGAAAATTCTATATTATATTGGCCTGTAGATATGATTTTACAGGCCCGACAGCATTTTTACAAGCCTGGGCTGGTGGGCCTGTGGTTAAGTGCGAAGACTGAGCATATCAAAGAAGCCCAAATATTCAATTTTTATTGAAATCAAACAAACTTTAATTTTGTATACTTTGGACCTATAAATATGGACCAATTTGAAAACAAGGCAAAAATTTATAATCCAAATACACGGTTAGATTCGGCATATCATATAACCCCAGTCATTCAATTTTTGATGAAATCAAACAAAGTTTGATTTTGGATCCTTTGGACCTCAATGTGGACCAATTTAAAAACGGAGCCCAAAATTCAAAATCTAAATACACGGTTAGATTTGGCATATTATAGACACCCAGTAATTCAATTATTGATGAAATCAAACAAAGTTTACACGGTTATATACAGCATATTAAAGAACTAAAAGAATTCAAGACTTTGAATTAAACTCCTTGAAATTGGTCAAGAAATAAGCAATTTATACAAAGTATTAGTAAGTATTACCCCGTTTTAGTCTCTAATTCTAAACGGTTAGGGCCATAATCTCCAAAATCAATCCCAACCTTTCTTTTTTTATATGGAACCTTGTGGTACAATTTCATAGAGATCCTTAGACTTACACTCGATTCATTGTCTGGAAACCAGAAAATTCCTAGCCGGTTTGAACTATAACCCCGAATGTATCCCAACCTTCCTTTTGAGGTATTGGGCCTTGTGAAACAATTTCATAGAGATCAATACACTAAATACAAAAGTTATTGTCCTGATACAAGAAAAATGATCGTTTTGGCCCCTAATTCCTCAACAGTTAAGACAATAAGACCACACTTAAAAATATTTTGGTTTGCCCAAACCCTACCCAAAGATAGAAAGACAGTGGGTAGGTAGGTAGGCATTTTCTTTTTTTTTTTCGGCAAAGAGAAGTTGAAGTGTCAGATGTTTTTTAGTATTCATGATTATCGCTATTTTGTGCATTTTTCCTTTGAATCAATCTTTTTTGGTGATAATTTTTCGTATCATGCTACATTGAGATGGAAAATTATCGTCAGAAACTAAAGGCGCCCGTGACATTGTCAATGTAAACATGAACGACCTCATAGGCAAAATAGCGATAAACAGATTATCAATGGTCTTTCAAACTCGAGGATGTTTCTCAGCCACATCTCATCTTAGGGCTATCGCCCTTCGATGAGATTGTAGCTGAGAAACACCCTCTCGTTTGGAAAACCATCAATAATCTATAACTATCTGAATGATTAAAAATAAAAACTTTTTCACATCAGGGCAATAGAAGATTTTGAGTAGGCAGCTATTTTCTGGGTAGGTAGGGTTAGGGCAAACAAACATATTCTTTTTTATGGCCTAACCCCCAAAATCAATCCCATCCTTCTGTTTTTGGTATGGAACCTTGTGGTACAATTTCAAAGAGATCCATACACTTAAACACAAGTTATTGTCTGAAACCAAAAAATCCCGGTTTTGTATGCCCTCTAATTCCTAAACAGTTTGAGTCATCACCCCCCAAATCAATCCCAACCTTCCTTTTGTGGTAAGAAACCTTGCGGGAAAAATTAATTTCATAGACAGACCGAAAAATCCGGATTTTTAATATTTTTATTTTATTTTTGTCAATAAAATGTTTAGGGTCGGCATCAGAAATGGAGGTAGGGTCGGGAAACCGGAAACACACTATTTATTTATTTTGGCCTAACAATGCACAACGTCATGCCATTGTTTCCGTCTGGAAACAGTTCTGTGTTTCGCGTCAGTTAGATTTCTTTAGGCAATAGGTACGTAAATGGGCAATCTAGCGTATTTTTATGAAATTTTGCAGGCAAATTGATCTAAGAGGTCCTTCATTTACTTCATATATTTTCTCTATTCTTTATATTTTTTTTCCCGATTATTCTCTATTCTTTATATTTTAGCACCCCATTATTCTCTATTCTTTATATTTGGGACCATTTTTCTCTATTCTGTTAACCCCAATCCAGACCCTTATCTGGTAGAACCGCAAATTATTATTCAATAAGTAGTATCATATGCAAGTAAATCTTAAACTTTCAGGATAAAGGAATCTGAATATTCTATAAAACGAAGTACAAATATATATATATATATATTAGAATGCACGTAAATACGGCAAACACTATTGAATAATTTGTTTTTAAATTGACTTATCTTAAAAACGTGTACTGCGTTTAAATTTATATTTCATTTTCACTAAAATTTCCGTTATATTGATATCGAATTTACAGGGGGCTACCGAATTCATTTTTGTTGTACGCATCCTCAAATGTACATGTTTTATCTAAAAACTAACCCGAATAATTCAGTCGTTATATTCCACTGATCTACGATGGCTACATTAACGCCTGAAGGCCTAGTCAATGAAAAATCGTCAAAAATCATTCGGAATTAGCTCGGGATTTACCTATCTCGATAACATCTAGCTATTAGCTGATTGGCTCTCTCACAGAGAGCACCAATCAAAATCCTGGATTCGTGACGCGTTTTATCGTATAAAGAATTCAGGCCCTCGCGAGTGGGAGAGTCGATCACGGGGAGGGACTGAATTATTCGGGTTATCTAAAAACACGATTTTGCCATAACGTTTTCAGTTTCTCTTTGAACTTATATGTTTTGAGTGCTTTGGTATCTTTTGCATCTTTTTTAAGTTGCTGAACTTTTTTTTGAGATATTTACCTGTAGTCTATACTTTCGTACCTCAGGTTTGCGGATATTTAATTTGCTAAACATATCGGAAAGTAAACATGAACATTTATTATTTGTCGATACTGATTGGTGCCTGCCTGTTGCCTCTGACCTTGTTCATCTAATCAACATGTTTTCTTGATGAATAAAACATTTGCCGCGCGACATTAACTAGCCAATAATCAAGTAGTTAATCCATAATTTCACAAACGTGTGTACTTTGGATAGACTTTTAATCACTTTCATTTAATGTTTAGTTTTGCCGGTTTTTTTGTCTTTTTTATTTTTATTTTTTTAACGCTGGATGCCAAGATTAGAATTCGATTGACCGTAAATTGGCGTTTCAATGTTATGATAATAATTTTTCAGGTTTGAGCGAAATCCATTGCAGTCACATTCGTCATTATTTTTGTTTATCCCTCATGGTTGTCGCATGTTTTTTTTTTCTTCAGTGTTTTGCCATCTGCAATTTTTGCGAAAGTTTTCAAATGAAAACACATTAAAAGAAAAATATATTGAACGCTTGTACAATGCATGCTTATATTTTAACAACCGATCAACCTATAAGTTGAAAAAAAGTGTTTGAAGTGTATTTGTCTGTTTGGTCATAACTTTGTCTTCTTTTGTTTTTGTTTTTTGTTTTGTTTTATCCTGATTTTATCCTGTATAATTATATATATTTTTTCTTATTCAATTTAGTTGAACTATGCAGCAAATTTCCTGACAAAAATAAAATTTGTGTTTTAATATATCATCAGAAGAGAAAAACCCCTTCTAAAAATATAACCAAATAAGCAAGTAAACCCATGACAATTCTGTTTCTATTGGTACCAAGTTGATCAAATTCCAACCAGAATTGGCCTCCTTTAATTTTTTTGGGAAAATACGTAGTTTTATGGGGAAATATATGACAAAAACTGTAGGTGGCGAATATTCTTTGTGCTACTTTGTAAGTATGTTTGTTTTGTTTAGCTGATGAGAGTATAACTTCATATATGCATTCGGTAAAGTTGCAGTGAAAACAGAAACACGGAAGAAATTTATCGAATTCAAGTTAAGTGATTGAACACACATTTTCAATAGTTGATACGGGTTAATTTTTGAAAAGTTACTAATGTTTATTTTAGAATTCCTCAACAAAGTATAAACACTACATAACTGAACATAAAGAATTTCATATACATGTACCAAGCTAACACTGGTGCTCATGCTTGTCAAAAGTTAACGTAACAAACAGAGAAATTCTTCCAACATGTTTGTTTGTCGCTCAAATACTTTCGTCAACTCTAAAGAGAACAGTGAATAAAAATAAACTATTGGCGACGAGTTTATATCTAGCATTGTTATTGGTCCCTCTGGTTTATATTGAATATTGGTTCTTCTTCATTTTTTGGTGGAAAACCCAAAATTATGGAGTTGGAATAGAGTTGACGCCAGCCATCTCCCAAATCCCGCACTCTAGCATTATGACGTATTGTTTATTATTGTCAAAATTCGTTGGCCTTTGGGCCTCACCGTGGCACTCAAAGGTAGTGTTTTTGAATAAGCCGGATAGGCCGTATGGCAGAGAAAAGGTTAAAGACAAATATGAGTTTCTGAACGACAAGTCATAAGGCAACATTGGAAAAAATTACACTTAATTTCAATATTTTTATTATATACAAATAAGGATTGCACAGTAATGAAAAGTCGTGCAAATATTTCACAATAACCATAAAAAAAAACTGTTCATATCTGTGAGTTTATCATTTAAAATTTCATAAAAATTCAATGGACTTCAAATTAGTTTTTGACAATGTTCTAAAAAAAAAGCGTTTTTATATGAAATAATAGGGGAATATGGGATAGGTGAAACACTTTTGACCTAAGACTGTATACAAAGGTTCACCTATTTATGAAAGAATTAATTCAATAATATTTCAGTAAATAAGAGATAAATGCATCATTTGTATTCGATTTCCAGTCAACGTTCAACGAATTTAAAGTGTTCGTAAAATTTTACAAATACTGTGACATTCCCTATTTACTGTACTTAAATTACAAATTAGAGGAAATCCAAAAAAATATGTTGAAGCTTATTAAGAAATTATTTGGCACGGAAAATTTAAGGTAAAACATGAAATTGATAAAACAATAGGTGTCCCAACATATACAGGAATCAAAAATATGTTGTGTTTGTCAATACATTTGTTATCTCCTACACGGTTCATGTTGTTTTTCTGAATATGAACGAACCTTTAGTAGTACTGCAAGCAAGATCACATACCCCTTTTCCATAGAGGTTTACTCACATATGATTGCAAACACTTATGCTACCTTGTATTAATCTAAACACTGAAAATTAACAGTTCTTTTTTATTTACTCATCCAAAAATCAGCGGACGACTACATGTATTGTAGTATAATTTTGAAACGTTTATCCTCTATTTTTCAGACAATATTATCAAGACAGGACCAGAGACAGTGAATCATCATGACACGTGTTGCTATGGTTACACTTCTCGTCGTGATGTGTACGGCACTTATTTTGGAAGTCAAATCTATACATAAAAGAAAGAGGAATAGTACGCATTTATATTTAAACTTCTGTTTCTAGAAAAAATTATTGTACATTTCTTTACGTTTTTTTATGTTGTTTTTTTATAAAATATACAAGTCAACAAAAGTAACAATACACAAGTTTGAACTCAAATTTATCATTAAATATAATAAATAGGAAAAACTGTTAAATTATCCAATGAAAACATTCATTTGCAAAGCAAATTGGAAAGTGAAAAAATACCGTGTTATTGAACACGGGGGGCATTTTGCGGAAAATGATGACAGACTTTGAAAAGTCGGCACTTAATTTCGAAGATGATAATTTAGTATTCAAATACATGTACAGCCTTCACGATAAACTTTTGAGTCCACAAGCCCGAAGCTCAATTTTTTGAAAATTTTAGTTGGATTCTGTTGGCTTGTAGAGAAGAATTTTACAAGCCTGGAAGACTGCATGTATCTGCAAAGACATTCAAAATTTTAAGCAGAACATGTTTATGTTTAAATTTTTAAGTTCTAATATCGATTTTTGAATTTTTGGGTGAAAGTACGAATTTTGAAATAACAAAAATTGCAAATAAAAAAATTCGCGTATTTGCCTTAAATCAATGGTTTTGATAAGAAAATAACACCCTGTAAATATTAGACCAATTGGGCAATTATTTACCTTTGTACAGTGTATCCAATTTCATTATATATGGAAAATACATTGCCTTGTATCGTTTCTTTTGTAGGGGCCTCGGTGGCCGAGTGGTCTAAGTAGTTACTACTGTAATCACTAGCCAGTCAACACTGAGGTTGTGAGTTCGAACCCCGCTCGTGCGGGTGCACTCGACTCCAATCTTAATTGACTAGGATTGTCAGTTTTCCTATCGAAGGTCGGTGGTTTTCTCCGGGCACTCCGGCTTCCTCCACCAATAAAAACTGGCCGCCACGAAATAGCCCAAAAGCTGTGCTTAAAAGTGGCGTTAAAACACCAAAAATCAAAAACCATAGTTTCTTTTGTTGACTAGTATAGGATCCCTGTTTTCACAAGCTACAAATGTTATATTCCTGTTCATGCTTCTTCAAGTCAAAGAGTGATTTTCTTTGTAAGAGATACCCATAACTTTAGTCATTATATTCGATGTTAAAAGTAAGTGTTTTATGTCGCGCCAAGTTATGACATTGATGAACATTTTTTTATTACAAAGGAGTACATCTATTCAATTTGCAGCAACCTTCATTGTTTGAACAACGCAATTAAACATCAATCCGAAAGTGACTGAACAACACAAGTTCATAAAAAACGTGAAAAGCAACTAAAATCCGATTCAATGTCATTATGATAATATTTTAAACAAACTGCCCTTGGATGAAGGTGTTAGGGTAGATTAACACACGAGGGATGAAGGTGTTAGGGTAGATTAACACACGAGGGATGAAGGTGTTAGGGTAGATTAACACACGAGGGAAAACATATCACCCAAGAATTAACAAAACATAAGGCAGCAACCATTTGATTTTCTGGGGGGGCTATGGATTTTTTTTCCGGACGAACTTTTTTTTTCGCCTTCGGCGAAAAACAATCTATTTTTTTGGAGACAAGTCGAAAACAATTTTTTTCTTTCAATTTTAGCATTACATATAGTGGCAGCTGAGGATGAAACAAACAATTTTTTTTTCTCAGGGTCAAAGACAAATTATTTTTTTCTCCCAAAACTGGAAACAAACTTTTTTTTCCAAAAAAATCCATAGCCCCCTCCAGAAAATCAAATGGTTGCTGCCTAATAGACAGTGACAAGTCTACTACAGACCATACAAATCCATAATACTCGACTCCTTAAAAAATGCCACACAGAAAGACAACGGACGACACATGGTCGAGACAGACTGGTTTAGCACAGGCACAACATCGATGATTTTTTCAAAGAACGCAACATTGTTTTCAGTGTTCAATTGTTTGTGTAAAAAAAAGAAGATAAATATTTATCTTTGTACGACTTTGCCCCCAGCAGAGCTATAGAAAAACAGTACATTAACGGGTGTTACACGGACACTTTTTAGATGATACACGGACACTTTTTAGTTGTTACAAGGACACTTTTTATGAATTTAACCCATTGTGGTGACGTCAGCCTATTCATTTACCGTGGATTCTTTTTCTAGAATCAACGCTTCCTAAATCTGCCGCTGAAATTGACTCACCAAATTATATTCAATTGTTTCCTTTGTGTGTCTAATTTCATTAAGTTTGAATTGGCTATTTTACTGATTTCTGTTCACTAATGGAATTAATTTAAAAACTTACCTTTAATTTTTGTAATTTTTTATGCCTTCACTGGGAATCGAACCCTTCCTTGAAATCTGTTATGTGTGACTGACATCAACACATCGACTAAACCTCTCGGCTACCAATGGGTTACACTATAGATGTCTATTTTATATATTTAAATGAACATATGATATACATCGGTTCATCGGATACACAGGGCTTGTACCTTTATATAGACACAATAGGCAATCGTATAGTGTGAGTTGGTAGCCGCGAGGTTAGCATGGTTAAAATCAATGAGTCAAAGATAGGGATTTGTCGGTTTAGGTTCGAATCCCTGTATTCTCTCTGTTGTTCCAATTCTTAAGTTATCCTGTTTTTTTTTCTTCTAATTTTGCATGTTATGGTGGATATTTTTGTAATAATAGCGAGTTTTTACCGGTTTTTTTTTTTATTATTATTGGCTATTTCACATGTTTGAAACAAAAATGATTACATTCTATTTGTCAATTTTTGTTTTATAAATATAGTATGATTTCATCTGTTTTACTACATAATTTTACAAAGGTTTGTTCGCAAATTCCTATGCGAGAAAATCGTGATGTGCCTAGA
This sequence comes from Mytilus coruscus, assembly GCA_017311375.1. Lineage (NCBI taxonomy): Eukaryota > Metazoa > Mollusca > Bivalvia > Mytilida > Mytilidae > Mytilus > Mytilus coruscus. The sequence continues at coordinate 66,846,771 of CM029605.1, read as the reverse complement.
GTGCTAGAAAAATTTCGATAACATACTTGTTATATATACTTTATATATGCTTTTTGGTCGGGGTGTTGTCTCTTTGACACGTTCCCCATTTCCATTTTCAATTTTATTAGAAATAATTTCGAATCTTATTTTGTATAAACAGATAATATTCATATGCCTGGTAATATAAAGATCTTTAAAGGTAGAAGTGTTATATTTGTGTTTTGTTAACCAATTAATTGTGATCTGAGATTTATCAATGCATCGTTGGACACGATAACATGGTTATTTAAACTCACTTACAATACCTTCTAATTAAGAAAAGGCTTTAATTTTGAAAAGAAATTAACACAATAGTTTAAGTTATAGATAGAATGGATAAGCGTAGATTCATGAAAAACAAACCATTCGCCCTCCGGGCTCATGGTTTCTTTTTCAAGAATCCACGCTTATCCATTCTATCTATATAACAGAATCACTCGTGCATGATCAGTGAGTTCATGGGCACTTTAAATTTCAATTAGTTTTGAACTATTTGTTTCACCGACATATTTCCTGTCTTTTGTTATTAAAATATTTACGTTGGCATCAATAACTATATTTTTTCAAACAATTCCAGTATATAACTATTCATATCAGTACACTAAGGGATTGACCATTTAACTTCAAAATGGGGTTATGGTTTTTTCCTAAAAATATTTTTTTATGAGAGAAAATAAATTGTGGTCAAGCAGATGACAAAATAATGTTCTGATTCCTGATTTTCCGAATACCGTATATAATAGTGCTAATTTTGAAAAAAAAAAATTTGGGTGATAGCGTTGAAAAACTAAATAATTTTCTTACTCAGAAAAAAAACATATCCCCCTTTTGAAGCTAAATGGTCGGTCCGTAAATGTTTTTTTTTTTTCAATATATGGACATGAATAGTATTCTGGACAATGCTGAAAGTAAAGAAATGCTGGTACCGACGTTTATATTTCAATAAAAAAGACAGGATATATATATATATATAAATCAAATCTAATCAAAAGATAAAATACCTATCAACTCACCAATGCACGATTGATCCTATGCATAAAAAGTGTCCGTGTAATACATGTTCAAATAGGCAGCAAATCTTGAAGAAAACCATTCAACTTATGTCACCAATTTTGGACGGTAAGCTGCGACTGGATCATATTGTGACACGTTTTTATCCTGATCAACACTATTAGAGACATATAAAAACGTATACGCATGAATTTTATTTTTAAATCCAAAATATATGCCTAAATATATCTAATAACAAGACAAAATCCATTTTTTCATAACATTTCATTCACTAATGAAATAGGAAATTCATTCTTTTATACATTTATATTGAATTCATATATATTGAATTCATATATTTGGGAGCGAATGTACGATTTTAATCATTTTTTTAAGGGGGGATAGGGGAATGGAATGACACATCCTGCATTTTTTCAACAAAAAAAGGATCAAGCCTATTTATTTTAAATTAATTTTACCCCCCCTTCCCCTTTTCCGTTTTTCCCCCGAAAAAAATCAAATGTTAGGTTGCTTACCTCTGAAATCTTTTTCATACATTACTTACTTGCGAAGTTGCATTTTAAAAAGTCTCAAATGTGTACGACATTCATCTTTTACTTGACATGGTTCTTTTTTATAAAATTATTAGATTCTTGAATTTCTTGAGAAAAAAATCTCGGCTGAAGGGAAATGAAAAAAAAAGTTTGTTTAAACTGTAACTTACATTAACTGGTATATGGCCATTTAAGTTTCTAATCTGTTTAATTTTGCTACCTCTTCTATTATGTATATATCTGCCTCTTGTAACAGTGTAAACTGTCAGAGTGTACAATAAAAAATCTTCTAAATGCAAAATGTGCTACTTTTTTCTTGAAACGTCGTACAAGTCAGATACAAAACAAAGGTAACAAAAAAAAAAAAAAAAAAAAAAAAAAAAACAGGCCGGAAACAAACTGCCGTATAGTTCTTCTGCACTTGTAGTCAGGTAGCACTCCACAGTTAGGTGTGTAGTTTCGCATTTTGGCCCCTGTGGATTTTTCAAATATGAGAGCTAGTGTGCAATAGGATTCATTTTTAGATAGCTGAAGATTAATATAGCCTTCATAGTGGGTTTATAGGAACATCTAGATTGTGTAATGCATGTATTATGGGCTGTTTCTGTATGACAGTCCGTATTTTCATATCCATACCAGACATCGGTCCGGCAATTATTGCATTGTTTTTTTTTCTAACTTTTTGTCGCACGAACTTTGTGATTAAATTTTACGGAAAAATGAGGCGAAAGACACCCAATTTTTATTTGATCATTTGGTAGAATAATGTCAACAGTTTCAGAAAAGGTATCTCTCATAGGCATTGGAATTCTAGTTTAAACCAAATATTGGGGGAATATGTGACATTTTCATGCCTCTTTTTGCAATATTTTATGATAAATAAATGCAGAATGTTGCCATGGATACACAAAAAAGGAATTATTTTTCACTATTTTAAATTTTGAAAATCAATGTATTAGAAAGCCAGGAATAGAAGATGATTAAACATTTTGTGGTTCAATTTTTGTTTTATTTTCTAACTGTGGAGTGCTATCTCAGGTCACCTGACTACTCGTGCAGAAAAACTGTCCGGCAACGGTTGTTACCGGCCTGTTTCTTTGTTACCTTTGTATTGTATTTAATACATATTTTCTATGGTCCATAAGGTCGAGTTGACCTTTTAGGTCCAATTTAAATGAGATTAACAAGCAGTTCTTAGATATACTATTTTCATTGTTGTAGGTGAAAGTCTAAGACTAAAACGCTATTTGGTGGAACCACGATTTAGAAAAAGTGAGTATAATGTTTTTCACTATTTTTCTTCATTGAAAGTAAAATTTCTTCAGCAAACACTAGTTTTGTTGATGTTAAACCATACACTGTTGTATTTTCCTCACAAGGTGTTTTATGCAATGCGTTATATCTAGCAAATTTATGTTCGTAAAAAAAAAATTGATATTACCTAAATCTTTATAACGCTCTTTACCTTTTAAACTGTGTTTTCAGTACATTTTTATTGCGTGAACCCCTGAGCTCAGGGTGTTCACGCCTATATATTGGTGAGTTTTGGTAGCTTCTATGGGCCATTCGGATATCTTTGGAAACAAGATTCTCGAAGATTATGACCAAATAAACAATAAAACTAAAGACATTTTTTCATCTTATGGTATTTATTTAATATTATTAAATAAATATCATAAGATGCTGTTATATATATCGGTCATGAAGTTACTTGGTAATATATTTTTGAAAAATATCGATTTTAGTTGAAATGATAAGACATTTTTTGAGTGGGAACTCACTTTTGTCCACTATCTGTATATTTATTACGCATAGGATATATTAACTAAAAGGAAGTCCTGCATTCAATAGACGTGTTAGGAAAGTCAATACGATTTTGACGCTGATGTTAAATACCAATACCACTACAGGCTATAGTGGGGACCATCTCAAAAAGCACAGGTAATCATTCATTATAGTTACCTGTATGGGTTTGTTTGAAAATGCTGAGATGAGTTTTAAACAATAAAATAGTAACAATTTATTCCGCAATACACGAAGAGGATCCAGCAAAACAACACGATCATTATTCTTGCATTGTGTCATAGTAGGGATCGATTAAGTTTAAGATCGTTGTTCCCCCATTTCTTACTATTTTGTTGAACGACTACAAGGAAAATCTACAAAGTGATCAAAATAAATGAATAGAAAAAAACACAGGAATCAAATCGATCACATTCGAATCCGATTTTTTACTCTACATCAATCTTTGTTCAAAACGTTCGTTTATTTGAAATTTATTTAAAAATTATTGTCATGTCGGGGCCTTTCTTAGCTTTTACATGCGGGAATAGTTTTGCTCCGTGTTGGGGGTCTGTCAAACGGTGATCAAACATTTACGTCATTTGGTCTCTGGTAGATAGTTGTCTATTTTGGCAATCATACCGCATCTCCTTATTTTACATCATTTTCTAGAATAGAGAAATGTGTTACACAGTAGCGTAAAATTCTAAAAAAAAAAAAAAAAAAAAAAAAACTAGAAATTTGTGTACTTGACAATTAAAAAAAGACTGAAACAAAAGCGTTTTCAATTTGATTATCTTTATATTTTTTGTTTTATCTAGAAAGGTCACTGACAATTTTATATAATGTTAAATGAATTAGTTCTTATTCACACACAAAATTTTGCCCCGACTTTTTCCTTCTATCAATTTTTATCAGTTAGTTTTTCGAAAAAGAGAGGTTACCGAATTAAGTATTAAAAGATTACAACGTTTAGACATTATCAAGCATGTTAAATATACGTTTCGATGAAGGTATGAAGTTGTTTTTTTTTTTTTTTTCTTGTTACCACGGCTTCCTCCACCAACAAAACAGAACACCACGATTAAATTGAGATATTGTTGAAAGTGGCGTTAAACTTTCGAATTCATATGGAGAAGTTAATGTTAGTATCTTTGGGTCAGGAGGCTATTTTGAAAATGGAATATTAATTTTCACCTCTTTCAAAACAAAGTCTGCTAAATTATATGTCAGGCATTTTTTTTTTTTTTTTTCGATTTGCTTCATTTTGTCTTGCCTTAGATTCACTATACACTCCGCTTTCTAAATTGAACGGTATATAGTGATTGGCGAATTGGTCCATCCGTCCGTTCTTTCATCCCTCTTTCCATTCATTGCATTCATACCCAGAAAGTAGTAGACAATACGAATCACATATAGCTCATGGAAAGTGGTTTTCTTGAACATTAAAACGATGCGCAGCAAGACAACCTTCTACTGTAGCCCCCTGCTTCTTAAAGTTTTATATAGAAATAACACTGTATCCACTTGTGTCCACTTTTTATTTACTTTTTTATATAAAGATATAACGATGTGTTCAGATTAGTACTGACTTGTTTAAGCCACACATATATATATATATACGCGTCCCTGTATCCCTGGACACAAAATGCATGCTAACTATATTTTGCAACGGAAATAGGACAAATCTATTGTGGAGAGACAAACTGGGTTATTTAACTATTAAACATGTTCTAATCATATCGCTTAATATATATATTTGGACTTGTGGCCGTAAAATCCGTCATTCCCATTCTTGACTCTTACATATATTTTTGTTAAGTTTTGTTTTGTACTCTTAAATCAAACAAATACAAATTAATGTATGAATGTATGAAGATCTACGTAAGGCCATTGCACGTCTTAAAATTTGGAGTCGACGTTAACTGTTCGCTTCATGTTGTATCAAACACACCACAAAGCTAAACTATACTACAATTGCATTTTGAGAAAGTCCACACTTATATCTTGTATCGGTATTGGTATTTAACATCAGCGTAGTATTTAAACCCCTTTCCTAACACGTCTATTATAAACATTGCACTGACAATGAAACTAATTCTTATATACAACCAATTAAGAGATCATTTGAGCCTTAAGCACTTTACAATATTCTAAGTTTGTAAGAGAATGATAATCCCTTACATATACATAATGTTGAAAATAAGCATATTTCAACACTTTCCTTATTGATTTGTTTTTTTTTTCTGCGACTTTGTGTGGCCTGTTCAAATTTCGCGCGCAGTTTGCCTGGCATGAATTATTTTGCCATGTGCAGGAAAAAAGTGACGTTTTTGGAAATACGTTCGTATCTTTGCTGCAAATCGGTGTCAATCTCGACGGTTATAAATTGTGTGTGTGTAAGGATCGGTGCTAAATGGTTAATTATGTATGACAATACCTTTTTCTTTTTTTTTAACCGTTATAAATTTTTTGTGATCGGTTTTATTATTGCCTTTCATCTGCTAATTTCACATAAAAACGGTAGTTAAGGTGGTACATAACACTACAGGAGATAACTCTGTAAAATCAGCTGAACGTTTTAATCACGTTCTGTTGTTAAGGAAATGTTAAGCTTCTCAATGATCAAAATTAGTGTTTGTCAAACTGTTATATATCCAATGAAATTTTTCCGATAAAGTGAGTGGTTCAATTTTTAAAATTTTTTATATTTTGACAAAGGATCAAAGTAAAATATTTTGTCAAAATTTTATGAAAAATTAAACGAGCCAAATTAATTTTAGTCAAGGTGTTTGGTACCACCTTAACAATTTCGAGTAATTATTTCACAGTCGAAGTTTTAACTTATAACATGTTTAAGTCTAAATAAAATGGGTAAAATTCATTTGGCCGGAAAGGTTACTAACGCAATGAACGATGTGATACGAAAAATGAAGAAAATATAATCTTTCTATTAGCTGTCAACTTGATCTTTTTGACAAACTTGTTAAACCAATTCTTTTATAAGGCTGTGAAATATGGGGATATGAAAATAATGACATCCAAGAAAAAGTTCATTTAAAATTTTGTAAACTCCTCCATTTAAAGTCACCTACACCTAGCTATGTTATATATGGGGAACACGGTTGATACCCTCTTATTAAATATTGATATTAAAATCAGAATGATAGCATATTGGCAGTGATTGAAGTTAAAATTTTGGCATGGTAGCCCACATCTTTAATTTTGTAGCCAATAAATATAGTTCTATACAAGAAAAGCAGAAATTTTAGTAGCCCACACCAAATTTTAGGGTCCATTGGCGAGTGGGCCGCAGCTAATTTCAAATCCTGATTGGATAAGCATACTAAAGGCAAACTAAAAAGCTATGCTACATTTTGTATAAGGCCGAGAAAAAAATCTGTTTCCAGTAACCCGACCGACCCTGTTTTTTAGCCCCGACCCTAATTTTTTATTGGATCTTCAAATAAAAAAAAATGGTATCAACCGACCCTGATTTTGACACAGGCTTCTGTTAATCGACATAATTATTTATATTACTTGCTTCTACTGACACAGAAAGCCAGTAAAACATTTTATGTATGTCAAAAGGTATTCCAAATAGGTTAAAATCCAAGAAATATGCACAGCAGGTGCTTCAAAAACATTGCAAATGGCCGCACTTCCGGTATTTGAAAAAAGTTACGGACCCGGACTTGGAAAAACCATGATAATTTTCCGGATTTCGTTAACAATGTCAAAAAAAAAATCCGACCTACCGACCCTTTTTTTTAAAATGATGTTACCGGAAACACAGATTTTTTTTTTTTGAGGCCTAATCTTAACAGTCTTTGCGCTCAACTACAGGCCCACCAGCCCTCAGGCTTGAAAAAATGCTGTTGGGCCTGTAAAAATCATCTCTACAAGCCAATAGAATCTTACTAAAATTTTCGTAAAATTCAGCTTCGGGCTTGTAGGTTTTTATCATTTAAAAGTTTATCGTGAAGACTGTAATCTATTGCTGAAATTAGATACCACTTTAAGGTCTGCCTGGCCCAATCATGTACCATAGTAAGTTTGCTTGATTTTCCATTGAAAAAGTGTGAGGGTATCTACACATACACCACAGTTCCATATCAGCCCTCTGATTGCTTTACCAGAAGCTTGAAAATGGTCCTGTGGTGTATGTTAGATACCTCACACTTTTAGCCAGAAACTATAATGTAACACATTTTTTTCCTGGAATATTTTTCAACCCTAAAACTATAGTGTTGGGTAGTTGTCTCTTTGGTGAATACCCCGTATCTTTTCTTTTTCATATAATGAATATATATAACAATGAATTCTAATAACTGTATTATTTAAAAAAAAATTTATCAATTCAGGAGAGAAGGTGTTAAGGTCTGCCTGGCTCAATCATATTTCCAACATTTTTAATGAATGTGGTCTATCTTACATATGGACATATCAAAACTTTTACAATTAAAAACCAATTGTTCAGAGAACAATTGAAGGTCTTTCCACCCATAAAGATCTATTTTGATATTAAAATATTAAAATTCGGTTTAAAATGTCATTTCCAGCATCAAATGATAGCTTATTGTACGCGGATTCCAAAAATATATGGTTTCTATACATTTTTTTTTAAATAGGGGAGATAATTTGTTACTTCCGGTTTGAAAAATGTTACTTCCGGTATAATTTCAAATTTGAACATCGTAGTTTACTCAAGTGTACTCTGCGTTGTTTATTTAGTTTCATCAAGTAGCCTTCAAGACGGAAATCCTTTTAAATGATAAATAAAGTTCGCCTCTCGAGGCACTTTCAGCCATACTGTGCCATTTTGTACAAATTGGTCTTGTAAGATTTGTTTAACATAATATTTTATATTATTTTACTAACAATTTCTTGGCTATCCCATACAAACGATAAGCCAACATCATTCAGTATAGATTTCATATGAAATAACCAATTTGATTGCATATTTCGTGAACAATTCATTTCATACAGTAACATAACATAGTACTAGACAGTTTAGAATCATTCGAAAGTAGTTTTACCCAAAAATTAAGTATACGTAGTTTTACATGTATGTCTAGTGGATATCTACCTGTCTCGCCGTACACCATGAAGTTTGGCGTTGATCTTCGGACATGATCTTCGGACAGAGAGCACCTTCTTTAAAAATTGCAAGTGCACCGTTTCCAATATGTCTAATTTTTCATATCCCCAAATTTCGCTCCCGTATAAACATTGATAAAAGTATAGGATCAATTAAAGAATCAAATAGCTTAAGCTGTAGATCTACTGGAATAGATATATTCCTAATCTTTCTATATAGAGCATAAAGTCCTTTCTGTCCTTGTGCTAACTTCTTTTTGTTATTTCAAATTTCCCATTTTGGTTTAAAAGCAAACCAAGATAGGGTACGACTCCACTCTTTCAATAATTGAACCATATAGTTTAAAACTATCCATCATAACGTACTTTCTTTTAGAGAATACCATCACTTTAGTTTTTTCAACATTTACTGAAAGTTTCCAAATATTACAATATTGTTCAAATACATCTAAACACTTTTGCAATGTTGCTGCTGATTCAGCTAATATTATTGTATCATCAGCATACAATAGAATAAGTAACAACAAAAACATATTTAGGTGTTCTAAAGTTTTTTGTGATACGGTTTGGAGTCCTGATATACCATTTAAAGTCAACCATTAATTCATAAGTACTATAGTCTTATCTTATAAATCACACGAAAAAATAATGGGAATTATGTCTTATTATGTTGTTACCATGGATACAAAATGCGTAGTTTTCAATTTTTCTATAAAATTAACTTTTGAAAAATTTTGAAGAAAATGTTTCAAAACCTAATTCTGAAGGCAGAAAAAAATATAGATATACAATTTGTAGAAATGATTGTTATCATAAAATTTTAAACATATTCATATATAAGGGTATTGTAGTTTAAACTGTTGCTATGGAAACATTTTCATGTGATGATACACAAATTGGAACAAAAGAAGAAAACTATAACAACCTACACTAATTCAATTTTCACTGTGAATATATATATACATAATTTTTCTAGTATAGTATTTCATAATGGCGTTACCAAGGAAACACATACACAATTTCTCTAATCTGGATAAAAGTGCTGATTATGAAGAAGTTTAAGTCTGTTTTCATGAACATGAAAAATATACAGAAAAAACAAACTGATCAGTACAGAGAAAACAGATCAAATTATTATAATAATCATATATTAAAATTGTGCAATATTTTCCAGTGAATATGTTGCCATGGAAACAAGCAGTTCATTTGCATGTTTGCTGAAAAGTGCTAATTTTGACAATTTGATAACTTAGATACTTATAGCAATATACAGTTTTGCTTACATTATGCAGGTTATGTTGTTTTTTTAGATATATCAATAATATTCCAGGCAGAATTAGTATTTAAACAACAAATAATATGCATAAACCTTGAAAAATTGACTAAAATCTCTCATACAAGAATTTGTTTCTGTAAGTTTTCAATTCAAAGCACATGTAAAAGAATGATGACCTTTACACAGTCAGTCCATCAACTATTATTACAATGTTTTACAAGATGCCACTTGGTGTTGACAGTTTGGAATTAGTCACTAGCTCCAAACTATTTATACACAATTAGGATACAATAAGAAAATAGACAGGTCAGGAAAGCAGTGGCGGATCCAGAGGGGGTTCGGGGTTGGAACCCCCTTTTGGACGATCAATGCATTTGAATGGGGACATATAGTTGGACCCCCTTTTAAAATGGCTGAATCCACCCCTGGGAAAGGCCGGCTTGAAAATTTTGTGTAAGGCACAGAAATAAATACTTATTACAAATGCACTCAGTCAATATCATGGGGTAAGTTTTTGTAAATAAAATGATCGATTATTTGTGGTTTGTTTTATGTCCAGTGACAAAAATTTCCTGCATATTCCGGAAGAGAACAAAATAAAAATTAATATCAAAGATAGGTCCTGCAGTAGTCTACTGACCAAACATGAATTCAAGGTAATAATTTGATATCATTCAACCAAAAAAAAAAAAAAAAATAAAATAAATGGGACAAAACGAGTTAGAGGTTGATCCTCTATCTATGATAAATGATTATAAATAAATGATAGCTGACCGTCTAACCTTTCTTTCTATAAGGAAAAATTTATCTATATTATGAGCTGTTTTCTTAATATGTATTCTTAAACTGAATGTTGAATTGGCAAAGCATGTATAGCTATACAGTCACTTTGAATAATATTGTATTAGTGGATGATGAGTCACCATGAGTGTGTATATAAAGATCACGTCTTAGGTGAAATTGAAAAGAATAAACAATTCCAAAAAGGTCCTGCAATATGGGTAGACTGGGATGAAGGCGGAAAATTTGAAATAACACTGGAAAATCAGGGTAAACTGGAAAGGGACAGAAATTGCAGCAGGCCACCCAGGGACCTCTTAAAGAATTGTCGCAAGGGTTCTTTAACATACAAAGGGCGTGTCACTTTCTTTACATGAGGCATTAGATTATTGAAATCCGAGCATAACAATTATTTTTATGTATATTTAGCAGCTAATTAAAAGCGTTGGCAGACTGATAATTTTTTACACAGGGTAGCTTTAAAAACAATTATATACATATACCTATAAATTAATTTTCACTGAAATCCCAGCACAAAAAGGTGTTTCTAAAAATAGAATTTATTTTAACAAAAACTTTAGATTTTACTTCAAATTTGAAACAAGACTCAATGTTTATAGCATATTATATAATACATGATATATAGCAGTGTTAATAAATCCTGTCACAAACAAAAATTTCTCACAAAAGTTTTGATTTTTGCCAGCAACAAAATTATTATTCCATAAAAACAACATAATATTATGCGTAAATTTGGATAAAGCTTTCATTTTGACTAAATCCTACAGTTTATTACATTGGAACTGTTAATCTACAAAAATGTGCACAAACGGCAGATTTTGTTCAGAAATGTCAACAAATGCCACGAGAGACCATTTCAAAATGTTTACTATTACTGTAAGTTGAAAATGCAAAATTGTTGAAAAGTATTAATTAGACAAAGTATCAGTTCCAAGCATTACTTAGCCATGTTTATACAACGTTGTTCATTTCTACTGGTTGAATCTCTGATGCTTACGAGCTTCATTCTTTCACTGTATGCACATATACTGACACAAGGAAGAGGAAAAACTTGTTGACTACACAAGACACAAGACACAGAGTCTTTTGATGACTGACTAAGATGGCGTTAACTTCCGGAATATCATCCTGCTACATTCAAAGCATATGTTGTTACCTACAAAACAATTGAAACATTGAATCTTACATTCCATAGAAGTTTTTTTTCTGAAAGAAACCATATTTTTCAATGACCTTACTTGACATATAATTGACAGTACAAGCTTAAGGATGTTCGCTTGTCATGTTTTGGATTTTTTGTCAGATTTTCGGAATCATCTGGTTTTATCCATTTGAATGCCTTAAAAAATTTTGCCCATTGACCCCTATTTTTCTTTTTATAAAATCTTTTGCATGTATAATTATAAGCCATCTGTAAAAGTCTTATAAAATCCTTGTTATTTTTTAACAGTTTTTTAGCACTTAAACTTGTCAATGATAAAGCTATGAAAAATCAAGAGAGAACATTTTCCCGCCAAAATTTCAATGGCTAATATCTCGAAAACAAATACATTGACCTATATATTTTTTTTTTGCTCTTTTGTTTCCTTTAATAATACCCTATCAATTCATACTAGTGTTATGAAAAGCTTGTTATTTTGAAACTGAGTAGCGAACCTCCTTAAAGCATATTTTCATGTCTATACTGTATCTAAATATTCTATATGATTGTTATCCAAATCAAGCAAAAAATGCTAACAATCAAATTACATGTCATCAGAAAACTTGAAACTTAAAACAAACAAAAACTATGAATTAGTCACAAACTTAGAAAGAAGAAATATTAGTGTCCTTATCTATTACCCAACTTTCATAAGTTTCCAATTTCTCTCCGATCCTACCCTTTTTACCCATAAGTTTCTATATTGTTAAAATTGTCTTGCATAGGCATGCAATATTTGCGTGATGTTATGCAACTATCGTTAAAAAGAACAAAATATGAACATTTGGAAGGATGCCAATATATTTCTATTTTATCTTCTGGTCTAAAATTTCAGCAGTGAGCAACACACCTATAGTCAGTGTATTGTTCACATTCTGTCATGTCGGGACATTGTATAGATTACTAAATCGTATGGGTTTTGTTCATTGTTGAAGGCAGGATGATGACCTATTAGTGAATTAATAAGCAATAGTGAAGCTGTTCATCAGATTGTCTTTTTTTTTAATTTTGTGCCGACAGGCGAGACATATCTTTGTCAACATTTCATATGAAATATTATAGGATTAAACGCCTTTTTAAAGGAATTTATTGGTGTATAAACTCGACCAATTCACTCACAAACAAATAAAGTCCTTCGGACTTTTATGATATGTTGTGAGTGACTTGGTCAATTATACACTAATAAATTCCTTTAAAAAGGCGTTTATCCTATAATCTTTAAAATTGGAGATAAGGAATTTATTTTTCCACACTCGTAATCACAAGCAAATTGTGTATTTGTGTCATTGAATTGGCCTGGCGCATGAATATATTTGTTGGTTAACGCAAAAATATGTACTCCATGAAATTTGCTATCTGATAAAAAATAAACTACAAACTCTTATTATCATTCAAAGGAATGTTTTGCGTTTATTATTTAATTTAACGATTAACGCGAAGTGAAAATAAATATTTTTAACGTCGGGTCGGATTGTGTTTTTGTATAGCCGCAATCTTGTTTACATTGGTTACAAAACGAAATTCGGTCAATGTCGTCTATCGAAAAATAAACAACGTCAAGAACAACTACCGGAAGTCCTCTCGACCAATCATATCAACGTATTCCCTAATATGCAAATCATATAAGAATTATATAGCCAAAAAACACGACAAGTGATTTTGTACGTCCATGCAGTGTACTTACAAATTATGATTTGTACAGGGTTTTTGTACAAGTTATACGTTTTTTGACACATACCTTTTTGCACCAGGTGATAATAGGTTATCTTCTAAAATTTATCAGCTTAATGTCTTAATTCAAATTTATATACATCAACCTAACATTTAGTGCTATTCTCCTTATCCTAAAGCTGGAAATAGTAAAGGACACCTGAATGGTTTGAATTCTATTTTTATTTTTCTCCTTATACCAAAATCATATCCATAAAAAGTCTTTTTGTGTTCTTATAACGTTTTTTTTTAGCAATGCTCAGTATTAGACTGTGTCATGTAGTCATGGAAATATGACAAAAATATGCGAAACAAAAGACTGTGAGCTTGTATCATCCATTTGTGTTAAGCGGTTTATATTTTTCCGAATTTGATAATTTATTTTCATCTGTTGCTACGTATGCTTATTTTCATCCACGGAAGGAGGGTGGGTTTCAGGTTGATTTTTTTCTTTCCAAACTGATCAGTTATTTTCATCTGTTGCTACGCATGTGCTTGATCAGTTATTTTCATCTGTTGCTACGCATGTGCTTGATCAGTTATTTTCATCTGTTGCTACGCATGTGCTTGATCAGTTATTTTCATCTGTTGCTACGCATGTGCTTGATCAGTTATTTTCATCTGTTGCTACGCATGTGCTTGATCAGTTATTTTCATCTGTTGCTACGCATGTGCTTATTTTTCTTTGCCGTGAGAAAATTAATTTTCACTTTTGTACACATATGTATACTCAACTATCCTGCATTTTATGTTGCAGAATATTTATTATCATCCTGTCTTGTGGAAATTCTTTTATGTTCATTTCTTACCAGGCAAAGTTATTCATTTTCAAAATCTTCCTACCCTTGAGCCTCCTAAAAGTCAAATGGTTGTCCCTTAGAAATAATGTTGTTATTTTGTAATCTTCAACATATTGAAATTATGAAGTATTATTTTTTGATAAAAACAAGACTGAAATTGATTGTTCTTGTGTTTCCTTTTAATAAATGCAGCCGCATTAGTTCACAGCGCTACACCAAATATTGTATTTTTTCAAAAATCCCAACTTTCTCCCCTGTTACCATGGTTACCAACCAATATATATATATATATATATCGGTTGGTATTATTTTTCTAGCTTGGCTATTAGGATCTTCATCTAAGTCAATTTTCAGAAAGATCGGTGACTATGTGTGCCAACAAAGTTTAAGTGGTTACAGAGGTTGGGTGATTAAAATCACGTTCTTTTGTTAAGTAAATATTAAGCTTCCCAATGATTAAAATTAGTCAGTGTTTGTCAAACTGCTATATATCCAATGAAATTTTTCCGATAAAGTGTGTGGTTCAAGTATTTTTAAATTTTTAAATTTTTTTTCAAAGGGTCAAAGTAAATATTTTGTCAAAATTTTATTAAGGAATGACTGTAATATTTTTTCTGTCTATGAAGAAATAACATCAAAAATGTGGTGCACACTGAATAACCCGCTAGGTTATTTCGAATAGACAGAAAAAAATATTACAGTCATTCCTTATAATTTAAATCTAAATTCCATTTTTAAGGAGTAAATTTTGAAAAAAAAACGTTGGTGACGTCACGATCACATGACAAAATTATGTCTATGAGCTGATAGACAAAACACTTTCAACCAATCAGAAGACGTGTTACATCCAAAATTAAATTATTGATACCACCTTAAATAAAAAAAACTTGGTCGTCGTATATACTCGGGGGAGTATGAATTAATATTAAGTCTGCTACTTTCTAATTTTATTTTATTTTTTTTTAATTTTAGATTGCAGACCAGGAGGCTGGTGGTCAAAGGGTTTTGGAATGTGTGTGTACATATCTGCTTATAAGGATTTAAAATCCCATAGTGAGGCCATGGTGAGTATGTTTGTACTTTTCATATGTGAATTAAAGTGAACATTGTGACAAGTTATATGTTCAGTTCAATTTGATCCGATACATTAAAATTCTTATCAAAAATAAAATCAGATTTATAAGATGTTCTCGCCAGAAAGTCATTTTCTCATCTGACAGTGTCACCATTTCCTACCAGAAATACGTGTCGTGAAAACGTAAAATATATCTACATCCAGGCATCCTTGCAAAAGACTATTTACTGCTATGAAGTTGTTACATTGAATTTCATTGAAATCATATACGTCAGGGCCAACAGCAGCATATCAAATCCACTGAGAAATGTTCCTATACGTCAGTGCTAACAGGAGCATATCAAATCCACTGAAAAATTATTCTATTACATACCATACGAAAAAGTAAATAGAACATTGTCATAAAGAAAGGAAAATTAACAAAAGGAAAAGGAAAATAGTCTCTAAGTAATTAATTGATAGTGACAAGTTCTACTTATATCCAGGTTAAATCTGTTAAAAACACACGGATCTCTTTTGATGTATTTAGACATATAGTATAAATTCAGATGGATATTTTGTATAATTTTTTGAAAAAATTTACTAAAAACATATAACACTTTAAACACTGGACACTTTTAATTTGCAAAACACTCATTTGCAAATCCGCCGCCGCCTCAAATAAGAGCTACAGTGTCATGTATATAACCAAATGTGCGGAATTACATGGGATTCAATAATTTCATTGGTTTTCTACTGTTACTATTATATTTATTTTGCTATTTGATTTATAAAAACATGGGATTTTCAATATCCCATGGGACAGGGCAAAATCCCATGGGATTGACCATTATCCCATGGGATTTTGGTTAAATTCCATGGGATGATTGTAGTCCCATGGGACTATAATTATCCCATGGGACAAAATAAAATCCTATGGGATTCAAATTATAAATATATAATTATTACAATGAATGCTGTTTGGTAGTTAAAAGTTATAAATGTATATGAGTTTTTATATTTTTATATATATATATATTTATTTTTTCATTTTGTCAAAACATGTTTTTATTTGTTTATATGACAATAAAGATTATTCTTATTTTGGAATGCATAATAATATTTATGGTCAAAGAGTAAAGTCCTTTCACTGAAACAAAATGATGACATGTCTAAATAAATGAAAAATATTGTTTTGAAATCTTTGTCTTGTTTATTTTATTATGAAAATAGAAATGAAAAAAATATTTCATATTCTGACTGAAAAGTTTACTCTTTTCATGAGGTAAGGTTTTCTTTGTTATAGTTTCATTGCAATACATGAATATGCAAACAATTTGAATTATATACCTTTGTGGTGTACATAATATTATGCTTATGTTTGCAAATTTATAATATAAACACTTTTTCTGTTAAATTTTTAGTTTTCTTTTTTCACTGCTTGCTATGTACAATTATTCAGTCCACTATATAAGAGTCAAGTAAATAAATTATTTCATCCACTAGAATATTCCTGCAATTCTTAGACAACACATTTTTTTAATCTGTTCTTCAAAGATCTTCCTCCGTACATCTTTATTGGTTGGAGCGATTCAAATGAGAAGACAAAGCAAGTTTATTTGGACAACAACAAACTAATATTTTTTTTTTTATTCGTTCCTTCTTTCAATTGATAATTACACTGTTGCATTTACATGATCAAGTTCTTGTGCATCTATGATCGTGATGATATGACTCCTAATTGTTTAAAGTCATTATGTTGAAATTTCCTCTTTCTAATAAATGTAGGAAAAAACACGTTCCATTTCAAATTAATAAAAAAAGTCGCACTATGGAGAAAAATATCAACTTTAAGTTTTCTGTTCAGTATTGATCTGTTGAATGATGACCATGAAAACCGAGATGTCTGACCTACAAATACACAAAACTCAAAATTATCAGTGAAGAGAAATACAGCAATACAATGGCTATTTTATCATGTTTATGAACATTTTGATAAACTTTCATTTGAATATTCATTGTTAGTACTCTTATTTCAGTGCTTTGTGTCTATGATTTACATATTACCGTTGTTGTTTGGTCCCTTGTTGCAGTCTTTTGAGTTAAGCCCATTGCAACAAATGTTTACAATTTGTTCAAATGTTGTGCTGTTATTAAAACCACTGTCGGGTATAGGATTTGCTCATTGTCAAAGGCTGTACAGTGAACTATTTTTGTTTAATTAAGGGGGCTCGCAGGTCTAAATCAATTTTTTTTCTTAATATAGGATTTCGCTATATTTTTCTATATATGAACTTTATCTTATACTTAATAGAAAAATAAAATTAAAAAAAAGGGGTCACCGTTCATTTACGCTTACAATCCGCCTTCGAAAGAAGCATACATTTTTGTAAAGGTACTAATACGAGAAATAGAGGTAATATCGAAATAAAAAAGAACTAAATTACAGAAATCGCTTAAATATTACAATAGTTTAGTTTAAGTACAGCTTATTTGAAAATGATAATAAAAAATATAGGTCACCAATGAGTTAAAAAAGATATTACAATTCTAATGCCAAAAAATGGCATTTTTCCACCAAAGGGAGATAATTTGGAGCTTTTTCAATGATATATACATTTTAAAAGTCATCTGGGGCCAAAACGAATAGATTGTTTTGAATGATTTTTGTACCATATGATAAAGTAACAACTAATAAAGTTATGAATAAAATTAGTTATGAAAAAATTTTTTTAAAATATTTTTCTGAAATTTTTATACTCTCAAGCCTCCTTAAATGTCATTTGATCTCTATTGGAGAAAAGTCTCATTGGAAATCAGACTGCTTCTTATTTTTATATCAACCCAGCCATATTATATATAAAAAAGAAGATGTTGTATGATTGCCAATGAGTCAACTGTCCACAAGAGACCAAAATGACACAGAAATTAATAACTATAGGTCACCGTACAGCCTTCAACAATGAGCAAAGCCCATACCGCATAGTCAGCTATAAAAGGCCCCGAAATGACAATGTAAAACAATTCAAACGAGAAAACTAACGCCCTCATTTATGTACAAAAAATGAACGAAAAACAAATATGTAACACATAAACAAACGACAACCACTGAACTACAGGCTCCTGACTTGGGACAGGCACATACATACATAATGTGGCGGGGTTATGCCTGTCCAATATCAGGAGCTTGTACAGAGTTCAGTGGTTGATGTTGGTTCATATCCGTTATTTTTGTTTTTCATAATTTTTTGTTTTTATAAATTAGTCTGGTATATTTGAAGTTTGAATTGATGTTTTGTTTCAAATGTTGTTAGTGTTGTCTTTTATAGATTACTATATCATGTATAGGGTATGGGTTTTCTCATTACTTACAGGTCATCATTGGCCTCTAATAAGTAATTACAATGCTTACATCCACTTAATTGAACTCTGATGGATAGTTTTCTCATTTATCATACCACATCTTATTTTAATAAATATTTAATCATTATTCAAGGGCAAAAACTTTTATAACAGTGGACTTACCATTTAGGCTTTATTGACCTCTGTAAATCTATTTTTGTTGATAATTTCTTCTGTTTATAGTTTCCCTTTATCTTTAATGTTCTTGCCCTACACATATAAGGGTAAACTTTATCATTTAATGACAAAAATAACTACTATTACATAATTAGTAGGCAACTGAAAATTTTGCCTCATTTGTATATAACGTCGACTTGCTCATCATTCTTGCTGTTTAATATTATCATTATTCTATGAAAATGAGGTCACAGTAAAATTAACCTTGGCAGACAGACATCTTCTGATTTTTATATGACACCTTGCAGTCATTCCGTACAACAACAAGTAGACCTATGCTTATAATATCTGATAAAATGACAAAACCAAGAAAACTTAGCATTGACCAAAGAACCATAAAATGCAGTCATGGTTATATGAATCTGCCAGACAGACATGCACACCTTACAATTGTTACATATCCACCAAATATAATCTACCTGTAACTTTAAGCATATGATAAACTGACAAAACAATGCAGTGTTTCATTGACCAATGAACCATGAAAATGAGGTCAAGGTCATATAAAATATGGCAGACAGACATGTGCATCTTACAATCATTCCATTCACTAAATAAAGGGGCCTTATTGCTTACAGTATCCGGAAAATAGACCAAACCACAAAAACTAAACATTTTCATAGTTCCTTATACCCTGCCACATTCGTTATGTATGTGCCTGTTCCAAGCCAGGAGCCTTTAATTCAGTGATTGTCGTTTGTTTATGTGTAACATATCTGTTTTTCATTTTTTTTGTACATAAATTAGGTCGTTAGTTTTCTCGTTTGAATTGTTTTACATTGTCATTTCTGGACCTTTTATAGCTGACTATGCAGCATGGGCTTTGTTCATTGTTGAAGGCTTTACAGTGACCTTGAGTTGTTAATTTCTGTTTCATTTGGTCTCTTGTGGAGAGTTGTCCAATCATATCCCATCTTCTTTTTTTATATTGTCCAATGTACTATGAAAATAAAGTAAGATGAACATGATGAAACTTCTCAGTCCGACATATGCACCTTTTTGACCTTTTGCTAATTTCAAAATAAGAAAATAGAAAAACTGGCCAAAAAAACAAAAAGGTAACATCAAGCAATGAACCATAAAAATGAGGTCAAGATTGAATAAAACATGTCAGACTAACATGTACATCCCTAAAATTTTCATACAACGAATATACATGATATACTTGACATGTTGCATACAATATTAGAAAACCGACCAAAACACAAAAACTTAACAATAACCACTGAACCATGAAAATGAGGTCAAGGTCAGATGAAACTTGCCAGTTGGACATGCATACCTTACAATCATTCCATACAATAATTAAACGTAAATATAGTATACACATTGTTTATGGTATCTGAGATATGGACGTGACCACAAAAGCTTAACTTGTTCACTGATCCATGAAATAAGGTCAAACCAAGTGAAAACTGTCTGGCGAACATGAAGACTTTGCAAGGTATGCACATATCAAATATAGTTATCCTTAAATTTTTTAGTATTCTTGATTTCTCTTATAATGAGTAATAGGAATCCTATTACTCATTATAATCATGATAATAGAAATTAAGGATACTAAAAAACCTTAACTTTTTTTCAATGTAGTCACTTAGTCATGAAATGAGGTCACTCAAGGTCAATGAACATATGACAGACGAAAACTTCATAACATAAGGCATGTATATACAAAGTATGAATGGTCCAGGTCTTCTGCCTTCTTAATATTAGGCTTTAATTAAGAAGTAAGTTAACACTTTATCATTAGTATTTTGGGGTTCGTGAGGATAGAAAACAAGAAAGATTGACACAAATCCATGTGGTACGACAATATGTGCCATAATATTAGTCCAAATGATAATGACGTCTTGCATGGCTATTTCAACTTTTTTATGGGACGCCGTCATGGTAAAAAAAAAGCCTTGCAAGACGTCATAATTGTTTGTATTACAAAAAGAAGTAACCTAATTCTTACTTGTTAGTTGTTAGGGGCTAGCAAAAAAGATTTATTTAAAGTTGGTTATACAAATAACAATACAACATAAGCTCTGAAGAGCTTTAATCCGACATACATATATGACAAGCACAATACATAAAACATAAAGCTCATCACTGAGATGGTAGTCTCAGATAGAGGGAGAAGGGTCAACCAAACCCCTATTCAATCTGAATGTAGGATAGAAAGTCACAGGACAAAAGTCACAGTCAAAAGTCACAGACAAAAGTCACAGGACAAAAGTCACAATTAAGTTTTGAGATTATTTTCTTTGAACATATTGAACAAGAAAACATTTTTTTGTATTTTCTTGAAGTTTTATACATGAAGCAACTTTGTAATTGAAATGTATTCAATAAATATCAATAATGATCAAATAATTGTTATGAAAACAAAATGTCAAAGTGGCTTGGTACTTAAATGGCTTCAATTTGCCAATAAATATATCCTTTGCATGATTAAAAACTAATACATTTTCATTTATCAAGGTTTATGACATGTATGAGCAATTTCCTTAAATTAAAAATGAATATCATATATGTAATAAAAAGAAAATATTTCAAGATCTTTTTCATATATATTCAAACAATTGTCAACAAATTGTTTGTGACTTTTTGTCCTATCAGATTTGTGACTTTATGTCCTGTGACTTTTTGTCCTGTGACTTTCTGTCCTTTTACCTTCCATCTAAATCAGTGAACTGAATAATTGTTTTTTGCAGTAGTCCGGGTAGCGAGTCGATATCTGTTATTAATCATGCAAACTGAGAGTCAACACTTACACAATACCTTTTTTAGAATGTCAGCTAAAAACAAAGAATCACTGATGATAGGGGAGTATAACCGATGAATTGACCCTGAATCAGATAAGATTTTCAAGTAACGGAGAACCTCTTAATTGAGCACAGTCGCCTGAAGATTTAATAATAATGCTACTAAAATATTTTATTTCCCCATTTGTTGCTATTTTTCGCTATAATTATTAAATCTCCAGGCGACTGTGCTGAATGAATATAAATAATGACGAGGGCCTCACGAATAAATATAAATCTGAAATACTGGAACATTAATTAGCAGAGCTCGAGCAGCAGAGTAAACTTACACATAAATCTCGAAGTTATTTACGAATAAAGACTGTGCTCCTGAATAAAGCTGTTAAATACATGAATTTGTGTTTTACTGCTACAAGATATTTGAATCAAATGCTAATTACGCACCAGTTGCTGAGCAGAGAATCATTCTAAGCCAGGAACAGTCTATTACTAACTGTTAACAGTAAGAATAGAAAGTCCCTGTAAAAGGCAGTCAAATCCTAACAGAACTGTAACTTAATGATACATGTATATCAAGTTCCAGCACCTCACCCAGCACACTGAGTTAGCAAACTGATGTGTCAGTCTTATAATATAAAACTGCGTAGGTTTGATTCAACGTTTGTTTGGATATTTTCTTAGGATCGTTGTAAAATTATATCTTAATCTTTGTTAAAATACGATTTTAAATTGTTCAATTCTTTCTATTTCATAATTTTGTCAAAGTGTACTTTTAAAGTTTTAAATTTTAAAGATAAAATGAATATTCCATTTTCATTTGAGGAAAATCTTTTGAACTGTAATGACATGGTCAGTCAACTGATTTGTTGCAAAGCTGATTACAGGTAATTATAACATACAGTAATTTTCCATTACGACAGTGCGTGTACCCTCGGGTGTGTATAACGTATAGTTTTCTAGAGAACATCCTGTCTACGTGTAATAGAGATTGATGACATTACACAAAATTTCTTTTGTTAAATGTGCTTAGGTATCTGTGTCCATTCCCTATTTCAACACCACAAATTTTACGAATAAAAAAATCAAAAAATCATTTATATGAAATAAAGAAGAAAAGTATCAAATATAAACTTCAGTAACTGCGCATTGAGTAAACATAATTTCAATATTGCATGAACCAACCCTTGAGAAAACGTATACATGTATGTAGATGTGTTTAAAAAGACCAATTCCCATTGGCTTTATTTCACACTAGGACCTCAGATAACTAGAACTAAGCAGTGGTTGATCCAGAAATTTTCATAAGTGGGGACCCATTGACTGCCTAAGAGGGGGTCCCTTCCAGTCATGCTTCAGTGATTCCCTATATAATCTACCATTTTTTTTTCCAAGATAAAAGGGGAGGGGGGGCTGGGAAAAAACCTAAATCCGCCTCTGCTAATTGGGAAGTCATTTGGTCTGATACACACTATATATATATATATATATATATATATATATACCTATTATGTACAAAATTAAGAACAGCTTCAAATATATGCATATAAAATAATGGTACGTCTAAAAACCGTTCAGGATCTCCTGGGTGCACGCAGGACATAAAAAGTCACTTAGGACATGTAAATATAAGTTTAAGTGAGCGTTGAGGGTATACATTCGATTGATAATTTATTTTATAATTTTGTAATTTTTGTTTTGATAAAATCAGAGACATATAATACATGTATTATATGTCTCTGATAATATCAAACCATCTTTATCTATCATTCTATCTATCTATCGGCATGCGCCGTTATTTGGGATACGTCACGGATGGCCGATCATCATATTCAATACCAATCATCATTTGCATTTGGTTAATTGATCTTTAATGATTAGGACTGATTGGTGATGGCAGAGAATATGTCTCTGGTGATGGTTATAAACACATAGAAGTAATCTTTGCAAAAAAAAAGTTTCCTTGGAAAAAATTATAAAAATATATGAATATGCTAAATAATTTTTTCTTTCGTATGTAATAATTGAAGACGTTTAGAAATATAAAAAATCTTCACACAGTTGGGAAATTTTCAATTCAAGTTATTTCATTTAAAAACGTTTAGAAATATAGATCTTATTCGATGTACAATGTGGCCCGCTTGGAGATCAAAACCCCGTTTAATTAGGGTTTGTCTACTTTCGTCTATTTATATTGCCGAACATTCTATAATCAAGGATTTGTACACAGTGGCGGATTTACCGGATTCACAGGGGGCACGTGCCCCCCCAGTCCAGGTCACCAAAAAAAAATTCTAAAATAATTTCATTGCTACTGAATCTGCTTATCTAGAGCGGAAATTAATCACAGCTTGATTTGACTTCTTAACTGGCCGTTAATTAACCCCAGCTTCAACATGTGTGATTCATGACAACTTATCAGAGGTTGTGTAAATATTGACACCTGTGTGTAATGTCTCTTTTTAAAAGATTTGATGTAAACTATATACATGGACATGTTGATTGGAAAAGTACGAATATTTTTATTGGTTTTTAATACAATATCATAGATTAAGATCGATTAACAGGTGAAATCTTCTGATCAGGAAAGAAATTACTAACCAAAATCTGTGTTTTAAACAAATATGTACAAATATATGTTTAGTGCCAAGAATGTTAGTATCGATATATGGGATGTGTCCTCATAACAAAATTCTAACATTACCATTTTTGTGATTTTTTTTCTTCCTAACTGTCTTTTTGTGTGACTTTATTCAACAACAAATTTTTTTTTCAAACAAGACTTTTTTTAAACTATATAAAATGTCGTATTTTTTTTTCACTCGTATTTTCAAAGGAAACCAATAATTTGTTTTTAAAAATGCCCCCCTCTTTCCACAAAAAAAGAATTTGGTTGTCACTGTCTAATATATAATCAGTAATAAAACGCAATTGTATGTTAAAAACATAATCTGGAACTAATACGTATATTTTTATTTTTCCTGTTTCAAATACCATGTACATACATGTATGCGTCTAGGAATGGGTCACCATTTATGAGGATATGAATGGGATCAGAGACATATAATATATGTCTCTGATGGGTTTAAAGAAAAGAGAATAATGGGACCAATAAATATAAATAAATATAAATAACAGAAAAGAGGTGATTGTTTGTTGCTTAACGTCCAGTGGCAAATATTACATGCATGCTTAGGACAATTACAATACAGATCAATTGGCAGAAGAATAAAGAATAGAGTGAAATGGTAAAAAAATAAAAGATATAGAACTATAGAAACGATGATTTGACCCCCTCCCACACACACACCACCACCATTACCACCCACACTCGCATATTATACATCTCTAATTAAATATTTAATATTGGTCTCATGGTGCCCCATACCCCCACCACCAGACATCAAGGTTCTGGATCCGCTCCTGGTACAAGCCCTTGCTATCATATAATGAATCTCGTCGCCAATATCACCATAATTACAGAAAGTACAGATACAATCTTCTCCTAAATAGTTTGCCATCTAACAATTCAAGAAGGACGTATACTATGCCACTAAGGACTGGATGGGGTGCTGTTACATGTATTATTTTTCCATATTAAGTTAGAGATTGATATTTAATGCATAAATTTAAAATTTTATAGAAAAATAATCACAAGTAAACGAGTTATTAAGCATTGTTTAAGCACGTGCCCATTTTCTTTGATATGCCGAAAATCAGTGAACCAATTGACACGTGCCATATAACATAACAACTGAATAAACAATCATAATCTTTTTATTTTAAGTAATTAACAATTGTATCGAAAAGATTAATGCTAAATAATTTATAATTAAATATGTTGTTCTTATTTGCAATGATTAAAAGGACAAATAATTTTATTTATTTATTCTTTCTCGACAAAGTTATTTGCCATTTGTGCACGACTTTGATGTGCGCCAACTAAGAAGTTAAGAGTGTGATCAACTTGTTAAATGTTTATGTAAGAGCATGGAAGTATTATTTAGAGATACCAAGACAAAAGGAACGGATATATTTATAAGTTTTTTGTTTTAATTTTAATTCGGACAGAGATGCGTGTTTCATTAAAATTTATGAGTAAATTCTGAAAAAAAACTATCAAAACCTGGTGTTTGCTTCTCCACTTTCTATTACTGCTTCATTCTTAGTACGAATTACGATTGAATTGAAAAAAAAAAATCATGTGACGTGCTTGGGGTTATTCAAAACCACTAGTTTTCAACCAGTTTGATAGCTGTTTACAAAGGCTTCATACCGTACCTATTTTTGTAATTGTTCGACATTTGTTTTTTCTAAAAGTATAAAAGTTTAAATATCATTATCGAACTTTGAAGTTTCATTTTCAAATATATATAAAGGAGACAAATGCTTTTATTTAAAATGTTCCACAGTTTTTAGCACATTATTTACGAAAATTATCCCGTATGTGTTAATTTAGAGCTATAGATATAATTTTGACATAAAAGGGTTATGCTTCGTACGAATGCCTTGAAAATATGCTTTTTCATGATGTGAAAATAATCATTTTTGTAATACAAGATAATTTGAATACTTTATACCTAAATCTATCACGTGTAAAAATTCGTAAGGGTTCCGCGGAACCCAGTGTCTCGCCTACTTTTGCTGTTAATCGCAGGCTCAACAAAAATGAGGAAAAAAATCAATAAAAATATTCCTTTAGATACTATCTTTTGATTGCAAGAAGCTTCTGTCAAAGTTTGGTATAAATCCAGGATAGTTTATGAATCTAATAAATGTTTTAAAAACTTTAACTGCAGACTGTATTTAAT
Organism: Mytilus coruscus; assembly: GCA_017311375.1. NCBI lineage: Eukaryota > Metazoa > Mollusca > Bivalvia > Mytilida > Mytilidae > Mytilus > Mytilus coruscus. The sequence continues at coordinate 66,820,345 of CM029605.1, read as the reverse complement.
GTTAACTGGAAGAAAAACTAAGTCCATTTATAAGTAAATACGGATAAACAAGTACAAAATTTTAACAAAATTTCCTTCTAGATACTAGCTTTTGGTCATAAACAAGCTTCTGTCCATGTTTGGTACAAATCCAGGATAGTTTAAGAAAGTTATTAAAATTTTAAAAACTTTAACCACAGAGTGAATGTATTGTTTCCTGGCAGATAAACTAAGTCCATTTATAAGTAAAATACGGAAAAAAAGAAATTTTTTTTTTAACAATAAAATTGAGAATGGAAATGGGGAATGTGTCAAAGAGACAACAACCCGACCACAGAACAGACAACAACAGAAGGTCACCAATAGGTCTTCAATGCAGCGAAAATTCCCGCACCCGGAGGCGTCCTTAAGCTGGCCCTAAACAAATATATATACTAGTTCAGTGATAATGGACGTCATACTAAACTCAAATTATACACAAGAAACTAAAAGTAAAAATAATACAAGACTAACAAGGCCAGAGGCTCCTGACTTGGGACAGGCGCAAAAATGCGGCGGGGTTAAACATGTTTATGAGATCTCAACCCTCCCCCTATACCTATTTACTTCTGGATACTATTTTATGATCATAAACAAGCTTCTGTCCAAGTTTGGTACAAATCCAGGATAGTTTAAGAAAGTTATTAGAATTTTAAAAACTTTAACCACAGAGTGAATGTAATGTTTCCCGGCAGAAAAACTAAGTCCATTTACAAGTAAAATACGGAAAAAAAGAAATTTTTTTTAACAAATTTACTTCTGGATACTATTTAATGATCATAAACAAGCTTCTGTCCAAGTTTGGTAGAAATCCAGGATAGTTTAAGAAAGTTATTAAAATTTCAAAAATCTTTAACCACAGAGTGAATATTTGTGGACGACGACGCCGACGGAATGTAGGATCGCTATGTCTCGCTTTTTCGACTAAAGTCGAAGGCTCGACAAAAATGAAAAAAACAAGGATTTGTATAGTATATTACTATACAAATCCTTGAAACAAAACCAACAGAAATATTTTCAAATATAATTTCTTTAAATTTATTTTTCTTTAAGAAGAACAAGTATGTCAGAAGGAAATCCGATTTCTATTTTTTTAACCAAATTGTCTGTTTAAGATATTGTATGAAATAATGACTATGTTGTATGTGCTTTACTCATTGTTGAAGGCCGTACGGTGACTTATAGTTATTAATTTCTGTGTCATTTGGTCTCTTGTGAAGAGTTGTCTCATCGCCAATCATACCACATCTCCTTTCTTATATTGGTTGCACGTAGTAAAATTTATTATCATATTGAATTCGTTTTGTCCAGAAATATATTGCTCAAACGTTTTTCATATGATAAAATTTTGAAAATGAACCTTAACAAACGCATAAGATAATCTCTGCCCAAACAGTTCATATATGAAATTAGTGTGGTTGCATGTAGTAAAGATTTATTATCTTATTGATTTCGTTTTGACTAGTAATACATTGCTTAACGTCTTCATATATGAAAATAAATTTAGATAAATTGCTCTGGAAACAAATCTATTATTTAGAAGAAATAATTACAAAATACTCTTGAGAATCTGAAAAAAAAAAAAAAAACATGAATAAAATTTTAACAACTTATTCAGTGCGAAGTCAAATCAAAATTGATCACTGAAATATAATCTGAAAAACAATTCATTTATTAGTATCCAACTTTTCCTATTTTGTCGATTAAACACAACAGATAGCAGGATTCCCGTGTAATCAGTTATGTAATTCGACACGTGTCTAACGGTTCATTGATTTTCGGAATATCAAAGAAAAACAGGCACGTGTCTACACAATGTTGAATAACTCATTTATTTATGATTATTTTTCTATAAAATTTGAAATTTGTGCAGTAAATATCAATATCTACCATAATATGAAAAGACATTAAAGGTAATAGCACCCCATCTAGTTCTTAGTGGCATATCATAAGTCCTTAGTGCACTAAGGACTCCTTAGCAGTGTTTAGACGCACCCATTTTTGTAGCAGTAGACGTCGAAAATTAAACTGTATATATTCTTTTTACAAAACTCCTGAAATAATTTAACATTATCTATAGACAGCTTACATATGCAAATCTTTTTAGAAGTATGTGAGCGTTTAGTAAAATTTGTTTATTTAACCCCCTCTTTCCTTCTATAAAATTTAACTGTAAACGATTTTGTTTCTTAATTTGTGTTTGCTAATTAACTGGGGTTCATGCTGTCAAAAGTCAAAAATGTCTCCTTGTGTATAAGTTATTGATAACAAAATATTTGAAGCCGCCAGAAGAATAAATCATTTCCTGAACTAAAATACATTTATACCGCTTAAGTCGACGCTAGGGGCCGTCTTGACCTTGTTGTAGGGTATGAATGATTTGTTCATTGTTGAAGACCCTACGTCAACTGTCAAGATGAAGAACAGGAATAAAAGCCCTGTTCATTGATAATTTTTATGTTTTCTATGTATTGTGTGCGATTTTGTCCCATGTACATTTACTCCATATCCTTTCATTTTCTATTTATCTGTAAATAAAGACAATTCGCCTAAAACATTCTCTCATATATTTAAACAATTGTAAAATAATTAATTCAACGACTTTCTGTCTGTTTACTAATACTTTTCTTGTTCAGTTTTTTTTTTTTTTATACCCATTGCTCTTCATATATTCGAATGATAATTACTGATCACAAATTTTCCAGATGCTTTTTATCCTATTTTCGTATCGAACTAACATGTTAGCAGTTGAACGGAATTAAGTACTTTTTTTTGGAATTTACAACTTAAATTTTCAACAACAAAATTCTACACTTTTTTACCTGGATTTTTTTTCTCTGTTTCGAAGCCGCCACCGGTGACCCCATAACATAGCCAACACCTCACATGGCGTATTCACGATGTTGTGGTATTGACAATATACAATCACGTTTATCAATATAAAGCAAGTAAGTAATTTGGTGTTGAATGCCAGTAGATCAGAATTAGTTAATTGAATTGTACCTGTTAAAGGGGCACTAGCTGTCAAATTCATGTTCATCGATTTTGATCAAATTCACATAACGTGTAGTGTTGAATTGTTTATTAAAATTTCACGCACAATCTTGGCTGATATCAAGGAATTGAAACTGCATGAAAAATTGACTTATCGCATAATACCAGAACTAAAAAAAACCACCGAAAGTCCACAGAAGAGGGTATGGATGTGAATTAACAGAATAGAGAATAACGGGCAAAGAAAAAAGGAATAAAGAATAGTGAAAGAAAGAGAATAATGGAAAAAAGTGTAAGTTATTAAATTATAGCTAAAAAAAAAGAAGACCCCCCCCCCTTTCGAGACGATCCTTACTTCAACTGTTATTTGACGCTGCCGAGTTATTTTGAGACAAAGACATGTATTAGTAGTCAGCCCGTAGCACTCTTGCATCAATTTGAGGATTACCCAAGGTTAATTTTACGGCGGCTCATTTTATTTTTGGCTTAAAAATAAACATAATTGACAAGTTTCCTTCCCCTGCATTCTCGATCGCACATGTAAATAGCACGTTGGCCTCAAATAAGACATTGATGACTCATTGATACATTACAACACTTGTCGTCAGTATTTGAAAATATTGATTAAGAAGGTACAGAAAATTAATGCACGCACACTATTATCCACCACAAGCCTAAATCGTTAGTCCGCAAACAACGAGGGTGATGAAAACCCAGCACTTTGAACACAGCCACCGGCATGTTGTGAATTTGAAAGCTTCCCAAATTAGTAACTATCCATTTCTACCCATAGAAAACTTTTGCCCTTCTTCTATCAAAAATGAAATATGTTGATATTAATGGTATAAAGGTTAAATCAATTTATTCATATATTTGACCGACTAGAATTATTGGGGAATTTAAACCATTCCTATTGTAAGTGATAAAACTAAATTTATATCAGGGTGATTGAAATGAGGAAAGGGGGGCTGATCAGGAGTTCAGGGCCCCCTTTTTTGGAAAAGATTGATTATATAGGGAATTACTGAAGCATGACAGGAGCAGGCCCCCTCTTAGGCAGTCAGTGGGCCCCCACTTATGAAAATTTCTGGATCCACCACTGTGGGCTTCAGTTGTATTATCTTGAAAACTTTATACCTGTATTCTAAAGTGTAAATCAAGGGAAAATAATGTAAATATGCTGTGCATTGGGGTCTATTAAGGGGTATTTTGGGGGGAAGAAAGAAGGGAGGGGTTTACTATAGAACCCTATGGGATTTTATTTTCTACAATTTTCAAATGAATATAACTTGTAAACTGTAAGTGATAGACACACGCAGTCTTCAGAAATGATGATAGGACAATAAAACAAATCACATGAAATATAGGGTGAGTCCCTGGGGGTAATCCCCAACCCCTTCAATTTGAGAATATGCTATTATCTTGTAAACAGTCAGATCCCACCCTAAACCATACATATTCTTGAATGGGACGATAATACAAATCAATTAAAATTAAAGGAAGTCCCTGGGGTCACCCACCCCATTCAATTTGAGAATGTGCTATTATCATGTTAACAGTCCAGATCTCCACCCCTATACCATATATATTCTTGTATGGGACAATAAAACTAATCAAATGAAATTAAAGGGAAGTCACTGAGGGTCAACCCACCCCGTTCAATTTGAGAATGTGCTATTATCTTGTGAACGATCCAGATCCCCACCCCTAAACCATATATATTCTTGTAGGGGACAATAAAATAAATGAAATGAAATGAAAGGGAAGTCCCTAGGGGGTTGGGTCCCTAGGGGGTCACCCCACCCCCTCTTGTTTGAAAACTTGTAAACGATCAAGATCCCCACTCCTAAACCATATATATTCTTGTATGGAACAATAAAACACATCAAATGAAATATAGGGAGAGTCCATGGGGGTCACCCCCACCCCCACATGTTTGGAAAACTTTTAAATGGTTGAGATCCCCAGTGGTTAGGTGAAAAAATTTCCGGATCCCTGATCCCCACCCCTAAATAGATATAGGAAGATGTGGTGTGAGTGCCAATGAGATAACTCTCCATCCAAATAACAATTTATAAAAGTAAACCATTATAGGTCAATGTACGGCCTTCAACACGGAGCCTTGGCTCACACCGAACAACAAGCTATAAAGGGCCCCAAAATTACTAGTGTTAAACCATTCAAACGGGAAAACCAACGGTCTAGTCTATATAAAAAACGAGAAACGAGAAACAGGTATAAATTACATAAACAAACGATAACTACTGTACATCAGATTCCTGACTTAGGACAGGTGCAAACATTTGCAGCGGGATTAAACGTTTTAATGGTACCAAACCTTCTCCCTTTTTCTGAAACAATAGTATAACCTAAACCATATATATTCTTGTATGAGACAATAAAACAAATCAAATGAATATGGGACAATAGGAATGGCAGGTTATGTGAGCTTTGTTTTGGAGACTTCGTAACAGCATCCTGTTACAATTACTTCTTGTTTGAACATAATTTTGGTTTTTATTATGCATGTCTTTCTTCTACATTTTTGGATAAATAGACCCATAATCCGGCAAATTGCAAGTTGAACCTTCTTCAGTAGGCCTATCCCCATCAGAGACCAAATGATGCACAAGTAAGGTATAGGTAACGATATGAATGCAACTATGAGCAAAAGCCATACCAGTGGCGGATCCAGGGGTTCAGGGTTGGAAGTTCAACTTTGAACCCCCTTTTTTTTCAAATGCATTTGAATGGGAACATGTAGTTGGAACACCCCCTTTGTCTTGGGTTTGGAACCCCCCTTTTTAAAATGGCTGGATCCACCCGGCATACCATCTAGCTAGCTATAAAGGCTTTGAAAATATGAAATAAATCAAACAAGGAAATTAACGGTGTAGGCAACTGTTTTGAATTTAAAAAAACCTTTAATAACAATGTTAAATTTTGTATGCATTTATTTTTGCTTATTTTCAATAATGGATGAAATTGCATGATTGATTATTGTAATTTAAGCAAAATCTGCATACATGTTATGAAATGGGAAGTGGAAACTGGGAATTTGTCAAAGAGACAACAACCCAACCAAAGAGGAGACAACGGCCCAAGGTCACCTATGGGTCTTCAATGCAGTGAGAAAATTTCGGCACTGGTCTTCAGCTCATAAATATGTATCAGAAATGAGAATGAGATACAGCTCTCAGTTGCATTAATAAAAACCTCACAATAAGTTCTGAATATCAGAATATACAGTATTGCAAGATTCTCTCAAAATGTACACATGGAACTGAGAAACTGTAAAATTAATCATGCTAATTTAACATTAAAGTCCTCAGAATCAAGCTTAATATGCATACTCTTGTACAAAGGAATATAAGTATGCAATAGACATATATGGTCTTCAAAAATAAGAGTATCGATGCTATTAATTTATGACAAGATCTTAATCAAGTAATAATTTTGGTTTGTTTAAAAATTTGGAGGTTAGTATGACCTCCTTTTTAGCTCACCTGGCCAAAAGGGCCAAGTGAGCTTTTCTCATCACTTTGCGTCTGTCGTCCGTCGTCGTCGTCTGTTAACTTTTACAAAAATCTTCTCCTTTGAAACTACTGGGTCAAATGTAACCAAACTTGGCCACAATCATCATTGGGGTATCTAGTTTAAAAAATGTGTCCGGTGACCCGGCCAACCAACCAAGATGGCCGCCATGGCTAAAAATAGAACATAGGGGTAAAATGTAGATTTTGGCTTATATCTCTGAAACCAAAGCATTTAGAGCAAATCTGACATGAGGTAAAATTGTTTATCAGGTCAAGATCTATCTGCCCTGAAATTTTCAGATGAATCGGACAACCCGTTGTTGGGTTGCTGCCCCTGAATTGGTAATTTTAAGAAAATTTTGCCGTTTTTGGTTATTATCTTGAATATTATTATAGATAGAGATAAACTGTAAACAGCAATAATGTTCAGCAAAGTAAGATCTACTAATAAGTCAACTGACCATTTCCCCTTAAGGAGTTATTGCCCTTTATAGTCAATTTTTAACAATTTTTCGTAAATTTTTGTAATCTTTTACAAAAATCTTCTCCTCTGAAACTACTAAGACAAATTTAACCAAACTTGTCCAGAATCATCATTAGGGTAACTTGTTTAAAAAATGTGTCCGATGACCCCGCCCGCGAACCAAGATGGCCGACATGGCTAAAAAATAGTACATAGGCTAAAATGCAGCAAATAAGTCAACATGACCAAAATTGTCAATTGACCCCTTAAGGAGTTATTGCCCTTTATAGTCAATTTTTTACAATTTTCATAAATTTTGTAAATTTTTGGAAATTTTTACAAAATATTTTCCACTGTCACTACTGGGCCAAGTTCATTATAGATAGAGATAATTGTAAGCAGCAAGAATGTTCAGTAAAGTAAGATCTACAAACACATCACCATTACCAAAACACAATTTTGTCATGAATCCATCTGTGTCCTTTGTTTAATATGCACATAGACCAAGGTGAGCGACACAGGCTCTTTAGAGCCTCTAGTTTTGTGATGTTTTCGTTTTAAGTTGGGAAAAATTGTTTGTACCACCAAAAATAAAAACACAAAGTTAATCTAGAATTATGTTTTTATCATTTTTTATGTTTAGGTTGTCAGCAAGATGAAAAGAACAAATATGCAGTTCAAAAATCAAAATGTGGATAAGCTGAGGTTCAAGGTCCTACCTTTGCAGATTTTCATATTTTGCATGAATAAATTAAAGTTTATATCATGGACGGCAGAGAAAGAAAAAAACTTTTCAATTTTCCTGCATCTGAAGGATAAATGTAAAACATCTTGTTTTCGGTAAGTTTTATGCTCTGTTTTAATAGTGTTTGTGCATTCATCTGTCAGTCCTTCCTCTAAATTGTTTCCTCTTTAAGTTTTTGGTGAGTGTTCGCCATGAATTTCAGTAAGTATTTTGTGGATTTACATGTATATACTCAAAATTTAGTACTAATATTAATGGGATTTTAGCAAGACATCCTGTCAAATGCTTGTTAATCATGTTTATGTTCCAGAACATATGAGTATTTGGTCTGTCTGTACAGTCTGCCCAATTTTAAGAAGTAGGTCAAGTTTATTAGAAACAAATGTACATTACAGATCAACATAACTGAAATCTTTAATAGATTAATACAAAAGTTTAATTGCAGTTGAAAAATAACACATGTTTGGTCGAGCTGGTACTAGACAGTACAAGTATACTCAAATGGTCTGACTATATGCATATGGTCGGACTATAAATATACTTATATGTTAACGTCTGGTCCAAATACTGATATGGTCTGGAACATTTATACATGTCTTAAAATTAATATAAAACACATTGGTGTTTGTGAACTTGGTAATAAGTTATTCGATAGAACTATAATGTTTTGGGATATCAAAATAAAAAATATCCCATTTTACTTTTAATAAAGAAGAAGATTATTGATGTATGTATAAGTGTATATAAAATGAGACAGCAAGCCAACAACACAAAAATAAGGATAAAACAAGATAATTTTTGTATCAATGTTATAATTTCAATATGTCCAAAGAGTTCAAGGTATTTTTCATTGAAATAAAACACAAATTGAACTCTGTCAGAACTTCAAAAGCTTACGGAAATATTGTTTCTGTTGTCTGCGTTTTGTATAATATATTGCAAATTCTTGTGAATAATGGAACGTTATTATAATTGCCTAAAGTTTTAACATTGATCTTTATATATATATTATATATATAAGTTGGGAAAATACCCAAATGTTATAAAGAAGAATAAATTAATTGATTGTTATATAGTATTAGAATAGGAAGATGTGGTATATTGCTAATTTGACAAATCTCCATCAGAGACCAAAGGATGTAGGAGGTTAGCAACTGATGACACTGGACAACCTTTAAAAATCAGTAAAATCCATACCGCATAGCTATTTTTATTGAAAATCATATTATTGCTACATGTATGCAAACAATTTTGTATAATACATAACTTCAGATTTTATTGGTTCTTTTTCAGAAGGATTGAAATTTATCACCTAAAATAAATGGAGAAAACATAGAAACAAGACCAGAATAAATTCAAAGACAAAAGTTGGATCAGTTATTATTTTCATCACTCAGTCAATGATTTGAAGTTCTTTTAAAAACCAAAAGATATTGAAACCACAATAATGTCAATGTTCTGTGCTGAATGACCAAAAAGTGGACTATACGATCACACAATGCTGGATGTTAAGAAACTATTAATGTTTTGTGTGGAGAGGGATATTGTGAAAAAAATAGATTTACTTAAATAGCTACTAGTATGTTAAGCCTAATAATAGAGTTTTTCATTGATTTCAAATGGTAAATAATTGTGTTTCAAGAAAGTATTCTATAATTCATAAATAAACATATATTGATACTTACATTATCTGCTTTGTTGTTTAAAAGTTTAGTTTTGAACAGTTATAGAACAATATGTTGAATTAACATTTCCAAAGAAAAAGATATCTAATTAAAAGATTCATCTTATAACAATTTACTACCAAATAGAATACATATTGTAACATACACATTACTGTATATTTATATCTATATAATTATAATTTGAATCCATAGGATTTTAATGTGTCCCATGGGATATTAAAATCCCATGGGATAATTATAGTCCCATGGGACTACAATTATCCCATGGGACCCAAAAATCCCATGGGTTTAACAAAATCCCATGGGATAATGGTCGATCCCATGGGATTTTGCCTGTCCCATGGGATATTGAAAATCCCATGTTTTATAAATCAAATAGCAAAATAAATATAATAGTAACAGTAGAAAACAAATGAAATTATTGAATCCCATGTAATTCCGCACATTTTGGTTATATAAATGACATTGTAGCTCTTATTTGAGGCGGCGGCGGATTTGCAAATGAGTGTTTTGCAAATTAAAAGTGTCCAGTGTTTTTAAATTAAAACATCTTCGTATTCTCTTTAACAAATACAGACGATTCACTACTAATATGTGAAATAAATAAGCATACAAATCATTCATCTCATGAAGATAAGGGCCTTATTTTGGTCCCCAATATCAAGTTCATTATTTCATTAAGAGATGTGATATAAAAGTGAAATAGAACAATGTTGTCTATTGAAACGTTGACATTTATAGCCAAAAGAGGCCAAAAAAGAGAGATTTGGGCGAAACTTCCTTGTTAAAATCGTACGGATTTCAACCAAATTTGGACATAGGAAACATAAGTGCAGGCTTCCTCACACTAAATATTCAAGTTAGATATGTTATATGTTAAAAAATTAAATTATTGCAAGATCTTTTTCAACGGATGCTATGTATTTTTCCAGTACTGAAAACCAGTGGAATTTGGCCAGTTTTCTTTTTAATAAGTGGAAAATTGATGTCAATTCTAATGTGACACCATAAAAAGAACGCTGATGCATACATTCAATAAAATACATTTTTTCAATCTTGACATTGTTTTGATTATGATGTGGTTTAAATGATAATAGCTATTAAATTCTTATTTGAAATTTTAGCTGAAATAGGGGTCATATTTGGTCCTTATCAAAACACCTCTTTTACGTTCTTATTAAGACCGGAACAGTCTTCGCGCTCAACCAGAGGCCCACAAGCGCTCAACCACAGGCTGGCCCACCAGCCGAGATTGTAAAAATGCTGTCAGGCCTGTAAAAATCATCTCTACAGGCCCATAGAATCTCAGTCTTCGCGCTCAACCACAGGCTCACCTGCCGAAGCTTGTAAAAATGCTGTCAGGCCTGTAAAAATCATCTCTACAGGCCAATAGATGATGAAGATGATGGATGGCTGTTTAACGTCCAGCGGCAAATTAATATGCATATCCAGGACGAGAACATATTAATGTAATATGAAATTAAGCCCTGCTTTGTACTAGACCGACACGCTAAGCCGGATTTTTAACGTGCTAGTTGACAAGGTAACAGCTCGCCGGAAGACATGTCACCTTATCCGGACACATTATTCTGACTCCGAGCTGACCAGTCTTTGCTCTTACTCCTTAATGCCGCGTGTTTAGCGGAGAAGCAGCAAATACTAATTTTAAAGTCTGGTTTGACCCGGCCGTGGTTCGAACCCACGACCTCCCGCACTCGAGGCGAACACGCTACCACGAGACTGCCGAGTCAGTCAGGCCTGAATAGAATCTAACTAAATGTTTTGTAAAATTTAGTTTCGGGCCTGTATTTATGATTTATATTTTATGAGAAATCGCCGTTTAAAGACAAATTTACTATGAATTTCAGCACGAAAAAATCATATGACTTCTGGTAATTGGGGATTTGAATGCTCGAATTGCAAATCATCATAATTTTATAGCAGATGAAAATAAAATCCATAGTTCTTTACAGATATACTTCTAGAGGATTATGTTTAAGATTTTAATATAGATAGAAATTCTTAAGATAATGTTTTTAACACTTTCCTTACTGATATGTTTTTTTTTTCCGCGACTTTTGTGGCCTGTTCAAATTTCGTGCGCAGTTTGCCTGACCTGAATTAATTTGCTATTTGCAGGGAGAAAAAGTGACGTTTTTGGAAATAAGTTCGTATCTTCGTCGTTTCTCTACAAATCGGTGTCAAACTCGACGGTGATACATTTTAGTGTGTTAGGATCGTAGTTAAATGGTTAATTATACATGACAATACCATTTTTTTGTGTTTTTATACCTTTTGTGCGAGAAAAATGACGTTGGATACGCGAAATTATCATTTTTTTGTGACCGGTTTTATTATTTCCTTTTATCTGCTAATTTCACATAAAAAACGATAGCTAACAATTTCGAGTGTTCCTTAATCAAAGTTGTATGGAAATAATTATTCCACAGTAGAGTTTACAACTTATAAGTCTAAATAAACACGACTGAAAATGATCCTGTCAAATTCCGTGGCGGCCATTTTACACTTGAAAAATGTAATCACTTGATAAACTGAAGTTGGAGTTGTCTTTCTTAGATCATTGCTTGTGTGTTAACAGTGTACTTTTTCATAATTCAGGGCTTCAAAAATAATCAATGAAATTCAACTAATAAAAAGTTGACAGGACTTTAGAAGTTTAGATTGTATATCTGAATATTAAAAAGATAATGTTTTCTTATAAAAGAAAAAAAATATAATATTTTAGAAACTGAAAAGAGAATTGAAATTTTATTTCCACTGGAGTTCAATTCTACAAATAAAAAAACATACCAGTTGTTTTACAATGACATACAACAGATTTTAACTGTTATGTTTTGCTAATTATAAATTAATTCCTTACACAATAAGGTTACAATAAATGTTTTCTTAGGTCATGTTAAATTGTTCTGGACTTATTTGTTTCCAATGAAAGTGGTCATGTTATTATTATGTTTTAATTTAGAATTCAAAAAGAATTATGAATATAGATAAGTCCCAAGAACCAGCTTCTTTATTGAATTTGAATAAAAAAATAATAACAGAAACAATATAGACCTATCTTCACAAGTATACATGGATTTGTTTTAGTTACAATTTCTTTGCACACAGTAATATATTGTATGTGTACCCTTTCGAACTACTGTGATACAATTAGTTTTTGTATGACATATGAACTGCCCTTAAATATGTACAAATATACTGAATTGATATGTTTATTCAAACAGTCAAACAAATTTTGTTTGTCTCTACTAATGTCTAGATACTAGAAATATTGTCCCTTTAATAAAAAAAAAAAACCTATTACCCTCCTAGGTAACGTATCGTAAGCGTTTTATTGTCATCATCAGGGACACTTCTCCTTTTCCATTGTACTGAATGATAATAACTTCCTTTTGCACTAGTTTAGCATTTTTGCTGAAAAATGTATCACAAAACTTTGAAGTGGCCTAAAAGAGTCTTCTTCAAAATGATGGAAATTATTAAATTTAATGCATTTAGATTATTCCTATTGTCACCGAACCATCAACCTGTCCCTTCAAAGTCACCGATGACATTTCTACAATTTTCAAAGTCAGTAGCAACAGGTCTTATTGCTGGATACACAACAAGAGATACTCGTAGGGGGAGACCATCAAATGTACCGTTGGAGATCAGACTTACTCACAGGCATCTCCCTGCTGACTTGGAGAAAAAGAGATGGTGTCATTTCTGCTGGGCACGTGTTGCAACGGGTGCCCAGGTGAAAAGGGCCCAAATTAAATACGGATGTATGGAGTGTCGAAAGCATTTGTGCCTTCCAAAATGCTTCACCGTATACCACTCTGTCAAGAATAATAGTTCATAACTGTTCCCTGTTTCAGAACTGTTACTGTTGTTAATGTTAATTGAAGTTTAAAGTTGAAGTTTAAGTTATTTTTTGAAGATGAACAAAACAGTCGAACAAAACAGTCTTTCAATCTATGACATGACATTTATTGGCATGATAATTATTATACACAATCATCATATGAAATGTAGATGGACATTACATAAGGACAATGAATTGTAATCATTATGACTTAATTTATAAATATAGTGCAAGTTCAATTCAAGTTTGAACATTGAAGTTTATTTCAAGTAAAATTTTAAAATTATCTTCAAGAATTTCTTGATATCAAGATTTGTAATCAGAAAATTTTTGAATATTGAAGTTTAATATATTGTATATGAACTTTAAAATTATTTATGAAAATTCATGAAATTAATATTGATAATCATAAAAGTCTGAATTTAATTCAATTCTTGTGAATTTTGTTTATTCTTTCTCCTTATTTTCATTTACCTATAATTTCATTTTCCCATTTGAAGTTCATTTAGAAAAATCTTGAACAAAGACAACCCGAGAACATCCCAGATGTAATTTTGGTTGCAATGTACACTTTTAATCACACAAGCAATGTGCTAAGAAAGACAACTCCAACTTCGATTTATCAAGTGATTGCATTACAAGTGTAAAATGGCCACCGCGGACAGGATCATTATCAGTCGTGTTTATTTAGACTTTTAAGTAAAAACTTCGACTGTGGAATAATAATTTCCATTCAACTTTGATTAAGGAACACTCGAAATTGGTAACTTCCGTTTTTATGCGAATTTAGGAGATGTAAGGCAATAATACACCTTATCGCTAATCCCGGCTGACCCGGCCGCTTGAACTTTTAACGCATACAACAATCACTTTTCCATTGTGGCGTCAGATATTTTGTTTTATGACGTCAAAATTTTACGGGAACCTGTGTGATATCCAGTAATGGCGGACAAATAGCGATAAGGTGTATAAAAACCGGTCACAAAAAAATGATAATTTCGCGTATCCTACGTCATTTTTCTCGCACAAAAGGTTTTAAAAAACATAATATTGGTATTGTCATGTATAATTAAACGTTTTGCTACGATCCTTAAATACAAAATTGTAATACCGTCGAGTTTGAAACCGATCTGCTGAGAAACAACGAAGATACGAACGTTTTTCCGAAAACGTCACATTTTCTCCCTGCACATGGCAAATTAATTCCGGCCAGGAAAACTGCGCGCGAAATTTGAACAGGCCACACAATGTCGCGGAAAAAAACAAACCAGTAAGGAATGTGTTAAAGTAATTGCATTTTATTGTCATCGAGACAATTCCCAAATCGTGACCAGTTTTGTTTACATTTCTGAAGGCATGTGGACAGAAAGGATCATTTTTTTCCTCCAAAAAGACCACTTCTCACGTTACGATGTTCAACATAGTTACCTGCTTCATTTCAAGAAAACATTATGCGATACCGTTCACTTGCTTGTTATGTTTCAATAACCGAAAACTTGAAAAAAATCATAGATAGAACTCTCGATTTTTCACAACTTCTCAAGCGCCATTTTCTAAAAATTAGGTCAATTTTTACTACAAGTAAGACGTAATTTTGCAAAGAAGGAACACGATTGGTTAGCTTTATTTAGCCTTTCCTTAAAAGGAATTTGACCCACGAAACAATGTGAAAAGTATGATCGGGTTTAATCGTATGTTCAGTCAAGTTCTTAATTGCCGACAAAAACGAAAGTATTGAAACCACGCCCCTTGTCAGTGTCAACAAACACAACGACCGGAATGCAGCCCTTGTTCGCGAAAATTAAATACTTTTACAAGCTTTGAGACATGTAAGAATTAATTACCGATGTACTTATGTTGTTTCCTCTTCAAAAAAAGTTGATTAAACATCAAAATACTTTCATATACGACTGATACGTTTTGTCATGGTTTGTCCCACATTGACGAAAATGGCGGCAGATTTTGAGAACAAAAATTCAATCGATTTTCAGATGTTTATTTGTTATCTCCCACTTTCCTGAATCAAAAAGTAACTCAAAAGAAACCATGAAACCTACCGATTTCAGAATATATCGCATTAGTATGCTAAAATACGAGGAGGAGGAACACATAGCTCGTTAACTGAACATGGCTATTTTAACGAATCCACGATGCCTGAAGGCATCGTTCGGCCTCCCACCGGCGCATTAACGTCGATGCCTGAAGGCATCGTACGCCTGGAAAGGGTTATCTCGCAATGCCATCAGTTGATTGATCTCTGCATTGCCTCCTTGCTAAGAGTATTGAACGGTCATTTTATTGGCGGTATACATGTACTGGGAAATAGGAACGTGTTTAAAACCCAGTGGATGTAGTACTGTTGACTATGCCTTGACCAGTTAGTTTTTTCAAATCTTAGACCCTTCATATTTATCTGATCATGCTCAAATTGTTGTCTTTTTAAAAGGTAATAAATTCATGCAAAATATGAATACAGATAGAAAATATAGTGAGATAGATATGACATTTAAATGGGAGACTATTTCTAAGGAAAAATTGTATACTGTTTTAGAAGAAAGTATTTTAGAGATGAAATTCTTGGTTATAAAAATACACCATTTGAAATAAATTGTTCTGGGGTTAAGAGAGCAGCACTACAACTAAATAAATTAAAATATTTAAAACATTAACCATGGGCTCATGTAAAATTATTAAATCCTTTCGTAAAAAGAAATAAAAAAATAAAAAGCCAATTTGAAGATAAGAGAATTAGCTGATGTAAAGAAAACTGTATCAAATCTAGACAAATTATTACGAATAAATCCTTATTACCTCAATTTAAGAAATAATTTTCTTGGTCTCTGTTAAAACAATGTAAAAAATTAATTAAAAGGAAGAAAAATCAATTTAAAAAGGAAATATTTAGTAAGCTTTCAGCCCTTTGAGATACAGACTCTAAACAATATTGGAAATTATTAAAATCATTAAAATATGAGAAAACTAATAATAGAATTGAGCTTCAAGCTGGTTTCTCAGAAATTATTGATCATTTCAAGCATCTAGGAGAGACCACCTACTATGATAAAGAATTTAAAGCTAAAATTGAAACTGATACATTAAAAGAAACAAATAAACTTATATTCAATGGGGTAGCTGATAAACCTTTTACTTTCAATGGAGTAAATAAATGTAATCAAAAATTAAAAACTGGGGAAACCTCTGGTCCAGATCAAATTTCTAATGAAATTATTTAATATAGTGGTGTTGTTAATTGTTAGGCTATAACTAAGCTTTTTAATTAAATTCTTGATTCTGGTAAATATCCATCAAATTCGAGAAAATCCTTTACCATACTTATTCATAAAGCTGGAGACAAGCTAGATATTAATAATTATAGGGGAATTTCTCTTCAAAATTGTATTGCTAAACTTTTTAGTGCTGTTATTAATTCTAGAGTGGTAACTTACTATGAAAAAAAATTTTCAGTTCACCACATACATAACTACTCAGCCGTGAATTGGATTCAGAAATAATCATAGGACAGCAGATAGTATTTGTATTCTAAAAACTTTGATAATAAGATATTTGACAAAATTGAAAAAAGAAGAGTAAAATTTACTCTTGCTTTGTTGATTTGCGTCGTGCATTTGACACTGTTTGGCTTTCTGGTCTCTTATACAAATTAAAGAAGGTTGATGTTGGAAAGAAAATATTTGAAGTAATTAAAGATATATATAAGTGTTGTGAATCTTCAGTTAAAATAGATAATAAACGATCTGACTTTTTTGAAATAAATAAAGGGTCAAACAAGGGGACAGTTTGAGCCCCACATTGTTTAATTGCTTTATTAATGATCTCCATTCAAATTTTGGGGTTACATGTGATCATTTGTCCTTAGACGAAACATCAATAAATAGTCTTAGTTTTGCTGATGATCTTTTTATATTATCAGAATCACAAAATGGTTACAATCTGCTTTGAATAAACTGGAAAAATATTGCTACAAATGGCAACACTGACTGTAAATACAAATAAAACTAATATTATGATTTTTTATTCCAGAAATTCTTTTGAGTCAAAATTTTCCAATAAACAAAATCAGTTAACTAAAGTTAAAGAATATAATTTTAGGGTACGTCTAAACATTGCTCAGGACCTCCTGAGTGCACTCAGGACATAAAAAGTGCACCGAAGGACTCTTTATAGTTATGGTATATGCACACAGGATGAATGTACATGTATTCGTTTCACGTTGTTTATTTTAGTGGTAAATTTTGGTGGATTTTGAAAACGATCTTAGATAGATATTTGTTATTTTTATAAAATAATGAGGGCACGTGTCACTGATTACACAACTACTCAGCCGTGAATTGTCCAGTCAACAAAATTGATTGGATTATCCGTATTGCTCATGAATGTCATGTTGTTAGAACGGTGTTTTGAATAAAATTGAATTATACATGCTATACTATGTTTTAAGTTGTTTTGGAATTGTTTCATGTTAAATTTAAATGAATTACTGGACAAGAATGCGTTTCAAAGGCGAAATATTTTGAACACGAAAATTCCTATTGAAATTGGTAGATGGCAAAATATTCAGAGAGAAAATTGTATTTGTACTTTATGTGATATTGGCGACGACTTTCTTTATGTTTTAGAATGTTCGACAATAGACGAAAGTAGACAAACGCTGTTAAAACGGGGTTTTGATCCCCAATGATGCCACATTTTACAATGAATTAGGTCTATATTTTTTTTACGTTTTCAAACAAAATAAATTGAATGGAAAATTTCTGACTATGTGAAGATTTCTTAAATTTCTCAGTTGCTTCAATTATTACAAACAAAACGAAAAAGTTTATTTAACATTTTTGCAAAAACAATATATCTTTATTATTTTTCCAAGGAAACCTTTTTTGTTTGTTTGCCAAGTTTACTTGTATGTGTTATTACTATCACATATCACTCCTAATTATTAAAGATCAAACGACACAATGAACATGATGATTGGTATTGAATATGATCATCGGTCATGCATGACATATCCCAAATAACGGTGCGTGCCGATAGAAACTTAAATAACTTCTTAAATATTGAATTGATTTTATCAAAACAAAAATTATAAGATCAAAAATTGAATTGTCTATCGAATGCGTACCCTCAACGCTCACCAAAACATCTATTACATGTCCCGAGTGCACTTTTTATGTCCTGAGTGCACTCAGGAGGTGAATCCTGGTCGCGTTTTAGTCGTACCGATAAATTTCTTGGTAACATTATTGATAACAAAGGAAGATTTAAGAGATCAACACATGAACTATCCAAGAAAGCGCGCAAAGCGTTATTTTCACTAAAAAAATATGTGTCTAATTTTCATCATGTCCCTATTGATTTATCATGCGAATTATTTGATTCACTAATTAAACCCATAATTTTATATAGCGAAATTTGGTTTATGGAAGATTATTAATTAATTTTTACACCTATGAACAGAGCCAAAATGCATGGAACTAACTGTGATATTTTATCCTTGACAGATAGATTCAGCTTTGAGAAAGTGCATCATAAATTTTGTAAAACTGTTCTTTGAATTAAAAAAAAAACTCATGTAATATAGCTGCAAATTCTGAGTTAGGACAGTTTCCTCTTGACTCCTTTATGAAAACTCAAGTTTTATTATATTTTTGTAGAAATAACTGCCATGGAATAAACCCTCTTGTTAAAGAAGCTTTCAAATTAAATAAGTCTATGTCTGAAGATAGAATGTATACTTGGCAAACTTTTTGCAAATTTTTAAAGAATTTAATATTGATGAAGAAGAATATGTTGATTTTGATAAACCTTTTAAACTTATAAAAAATTCACGTAAAAAACTAAACATATTGTTAAAGAAAAGTATGATAAAATCACTCTTGGAAAACTTTCAAATATCGATAACAGTTCAAAACTTTACATTTATAGTAAACGTAAAAATGAAATTAAACTGGAAGACTACTTGCACAATCTAAACAATTTTAATAGTCATCAACTTTTAACAAAATTCCGTGTAAGTGACCATAACCTGGAAATTGAAATAGGTCGATATAAAAAAGTGAAAGAGAACACAGTCTCACAGAGTGTGTAAAGTTTGTAAAATTTTAGATGATGAGGAACACTTTTTCCTTCATTGCCAAATCCACAGCAATATTAGAAATCCCCTTATAAATGCTATTAAAACACATTATCCTAAATGCTGATTTTAACCAGCTTGACTCAAACTCTAAACTTAAAACTATTTTAGATCCCAATAAAGATATTTTGTCCGAGTGTTGTAGGCTATATAAAACAATCCATGGAATTGCGAAAATAAGGTCCACATTGGTCAATTACCTATATACTTATATATATATTATTAATATTAACTTGACTTGTTTAGCACTTTTTTCATGTATTGTATGTTTCTTGTGTATATTATGTTTGCATTTTAACCCGTCAGGGTTTTACTTTTGCAATAAAGATTATACTATTTGTAAAAATTACAACGAATTTCAATATTTGTATACAAATAATGATTTCTCAGTAATGACAGGTCATAAAATATTTCATAACCATAAAATCTTATTGTTCGTACCCCAAGTTTTGGTGTACACTTTTCAAAATATTACCCAGAATGCATTAGATTCTGAAACAGCGAATTTTATTGCTTAGTTCATAATTTCTACAAAGTCGCAGTAGGAGTTGATCATTTTCAAAATAAAATCTCCAGTTTAAAAGGTTTGATTATTACCGAATTTGAGCATATTTATATTGTAATTTTCTTTCCATTGTAGGCAGCATGCAAACAATTAAAAGGGATGTTGTTTTATCCATCTAATGCTTGGGAAACTAAGGGAATTACTATGAGGGCATTGGCTAATAGTGAGAAGGTACGTATAACAAGACAAACCGTTGTAAATTACGTGTATGTATCATATACTATAGTTAGCAGTGTGTAAATTATTTTATTTCTTATGCAGCAAAAATACTGCAATTTGATTGGTTAATTACCCCGGTGTAAATAACACCCACCCTTGTTCACCCAGGATAAATAAAATTTTGCCAAAATAAAGAAAAAGATAAAATTTCAACAAAAAAATTAATAACAAAATAAAAAAAAAAAAAAAAAAAAAATAAAATTAAAAATAAATAAATTTGAGGACAAAATTAAAAAAAATTAAAAAAATATTAAAATTTTTTTCTCCAGAAAATTCAAAAGAACACAAAATTTTCTGTTAAACTGGACATGAGCATGACATAAAGCAGGCCTATTAGACACGTTCAAAAGGAAGTGATTTTGATTCCAAATTGATGAAGAACAGAAAACCATCTGTTTCACTGTTAAAAAAGAGTTGAAACATATAAACTTACTTTCAGGATGATTTTGATTAACTTTTCTCAGCAAGCAACACCAACAGAAATAACAATTTTGATCTCCGGTATTGTTCCAAATACTAATGACGTGGAGTTTTAATTGTGACGTCACACACGTACATCCTATGACCTCAGTATTCGAATTAGAAGCGTCATAAATAGAGTTGTGTTTAAAAGTTTAAAAAAGTATTGCTTAATTTCTCTCAGTTCTAACATTATTTTCTTGTGCTACTGTAGTGCCAAAATCCAAATAATTTGTCATTCGTTCTGACTTTTATGAAACATCTCAGATCCTATGACCGCCCTTCAAAGTTTGATTTGTATAACATTGTGTTTTTATTATTATTATTATTATTATTATTTTAAACCCTTTTCTTCAGCATTAAGGATGTCAATAAGTGAAATTAAAAAATCTAGAATTTGAAATTGGTACTACTAGTCAGAAGAGCATTAGTTAAGGAGCAAAATAAGCTAAAAATATTGATAGGTATTGGAGCTCCTTTTCGAGATATATAGTTTTTTTTTAAATGGAGGGAAAAGGCTGATTCGGACTTTTACCTTATATTTGCATTGGTATTATTTGGGTCTAAAATTAAAGGAAAAGAAATCTAGAATCTGCTCAAATTTTGGTAAATGACCTTTTATGGGCTATTGAAGTCTAATATGAAAAGAAAAATTGGTTTTATGGCCATATTGGGCAAAATATTTTACCCTGTGTGGTAGGAAAAGAAAAGGAGTCCGAACATCTGACAAAAATTCATAAACCTGACCTCTAAGTACATCCTTAATGAACCAAGCATGTCATGGATCCTGTAATTTCAGAGATAGATATCCAGAACCTGTTAGTATAATAGTCCCAGCCAGAACCAAGACCCTTAGACACATGCGTTTAATATAATCGAAAAGCTAAAACCTTTCGTTGATTAGTATAATTAAGACTTGTTTAGCCCACGTGATCTGTCATTCGAATTATATAGATATAAGAAGATGTGGTATGAGTGCCAATGAGACAACTCTCCATCCAAGTCAAAATTTATAAATGTAAACCATTATAGGTCAAAGTACGGTCTTCAACACGGAGCCTAGGCTCACACCGAACAGTAAGCTATAAAGGGCCCCAAAATTACTAGTGTAAAACCATTCAAACGGGAAAACCAACGGTCTAATCTATATAAAACGAGAAACGAGAAACACTTATGAACCACATCAACAAACAACAACTAATATGATTGTTTTGAACGTTTTGTTTCCGAGCACTTTTTTCAATGTCGTTTTCGTATTCTTCCGTTTCGTCACGGCACCAGTGTTTTGAACGTGTTGTTAATAAAGGCGAGTAATGGCTATACACTCAAGAACGTCTTCAGTGTTTCGTATGCTTTACTTGGAGTCATTGCTAATACAGAGACGTCGGCAAGTGACGACGCTGCGGGCCTCTTGTTACGTAAAATGGCGCTAAAACGTTAACAAAATAAAGAGTATAAAATAGACTGAACTGAAACTAAACTATATATCTGCCCTTGAATTTTTACTAGATAATATTTTGTTCGCTTTGGAGATTCCGTATATCGTCAGGTTATCGGAATTCCAATGGGGACTAACTGTGCACCACTTATTGCGGACCTGTTTTGTATTGCTATGAGTTACAATTTATGACTAAAATCAGCAAAGACCCATCGAAACAACATCTGATACAAAATTTAATAATACTTTTAGATATTTGGATGATATATTGGCTCTCAATAATGACGACTTCAGTATGTATACTAAAGAAATTTATCCTGTTGAACTTACTTTAAATAAAGCTAATACTAACAATGACCACTGCCCTTTCCTCGATCTTGATATCTATATCATTAACGGAAAGCTTAATACAAAATTTATGATAAAAGAGATGATTTTCATTTCCTATCGTTAATTATCCATTTTAGATGGTGACGTTCCTTGTCACCATCTTACGGTGTTTATATATCTCAACTTGTACGATTCGCTCGTGTATGTAACAACGTTTCAGATTTTAACGAAAGAAATTTATGTATTACAGAAAAATTATTACACCAGGGTTTTCGATATCACAAACTAGTCAAAACATTTACTAAATTTTATCATCGGTACAAGGACATCATTCGTAAATATAGCTCAACATGCAGACTTCTTATACGTTCAGGTATTTCACATCCAATCTTTTATGGTAATATTCTTTATAAAGCACTAAAATGTCAGTATTCACCTCAGAAGCTAACAAAACCTTTAAATAGACTTATTAAGAAGGGATATAGTTACGATACTGTTGTCAGGTCATTAAAGATTGCATATTTTGGCTTTAATATTGATTCACTTATAGGGTCTTTGCATCGGAACTAAACACATTTATTTAAAACCAGTTGTTGGCATGACACGGGTTATGCTCTTCTCATATATTTTATGATGGTATGATACTAAACCCCTAACGGGAGGGATTGTGCCTGATATTCATATGATGAAGACATAATCTTTCAATCAGTTTAATTGAGGTCTGGAGCTGGCATGTCAGTTAACTGCTAGTAGTCTGTTGTTATTTATGTATTATTGTCATTTTGTTTATTTTCTTTTGTTACATCTTCTGACATCGGACTCGGACTTCTCTTTAACTGACTTTTAATGTGCGTATTGTTATGCGTTTACTTTTCTACATTGGCTAGAGGTATAGGGGAGGTTGAGATCTCATAAACATGTTTAACCCGCCGCATTTTGCGCCTGTCCCAAGTCAGGAGCCTCTGGCCTTTGTTAGTCTTGTATTATTTTACTTTTAGTTTCTTGTGTATAATTTGGAGTTTAGTATGACGTCCATTATCACTGAACTAGTATATATATTTGTTTAGGGGCCAGCTTAAGGACGCCTCCGGGTGCGGAATTTCTCGCTGCATTGAAGACCTATTGGTGACCTTCTGTTGTTGTCTGTTCTGTGGTTGGGTTGTTGTCTCTTTGACATTCCCCATTTCCATTCTCA
Source organism: Mytilus coruscus (assembly GCA_017311375.1). Taxonomy (NCBI): domain Eukaryota; kingdom Metazoa; phylum Mollusca; class Bivalvia; order Mytilida; family Mytilidae; genus Mytilus; species Mytilus coruscus. The sequence continues at coordinate 66,796,682 of CM029605.1, read as the reverse complement.
ATTTTAATTCACAACAATGTCGTTAGAATTATGATCATGATGATATGTGGTTGTATTTTGGCAAAGATCAAATTTTAAAGAAACATTGCCAAAGTAAGCAACTGAAGTCATTTACTTGACATTCTCAACGTCTATGTCATTCTTAAACTGTCCTTGATTTTTTTTTACTTCAAAATGGGTCAAAATGACTAAATGAATTACCACTGATGCACCTGTTTTATAATCATACTTGGACCTAACCTTGATGTGCTGGTTAACATTTTGATTGCAGTCATCAAAGAAATGTGAAATTTTATTTTCAATTTGTAAACCTTCAATAGAAAAAAAATGGGATGAGATGTAAAACAATATCAGAAAGACAACTATAACCTTGAACAAAATGCCGTTAAATAAAATAACGTACACAGGTAAATAAAAATAATTTTGTTGAAAGGAGTACATGGAGTTACTGTTACAGGTAATTTCCTCCTCTCTTAGGAGCACTCCCAAAGGGATACATAAATTTGTAAATCTATAATCTAAAAAATATTTACAACTTACGTCAAAACTGGTCTTTACTTCGGCCTTTTTTTCACCTCAAAATGACAGTTTGGTACAGATTTCCATACCTGATGTACATTTCCAATAGCATGTGATTGAATTTTTCAGAAATTTTAAAGTTGACTTTTGTTGTTTCTCTTCTTGCCACTCATCATCCCAGCAGAGTGTAATATGTTTCTTCACTGTTTTTTTTTTTTTTCCATTTCAGGGTATCTAATTGATTCCCTAATAATGTTTCGATTTCTGGTAAACCATATTTCTCTAATCTCTGAATAACTTTAATTATGTAACTATGCCCATTTTGTTTTGCCATACTTAGTTGTCTTTCTAAAATCTAAAATTCTAGAGTTTCTTTGTTTCGAAGGAGATGTCCTAAGAAAGTTAATATTAATCAGTCTACTACTACCTCAACTAGCTCCACTCCGAGAAGTGAGTAAGTGGCAATATCCGATCCGGAAGTCCTTGAATTTGTCTACATACTTTCAACTGTAGTCGCTCTAATTTAAGGATGTCTGACTCCGTAAAATTCATCACCTCTATTCTATATATTGCACGTGGAATAAGATACGTTTTCCATATTTTATAGGCTACTATTGGAGACATTCTTTTCCTTGCATGCAGTCCAGGTCCAAGTAGAGCGTACAAAGTTTTTCTAGCCAGTTTTAGTCGATCTTCAGTGTTTAGTCTGTTTTTACTATTTCTTACCAGTCCTAGGTGTTTTGTTTCACTCTTTTGGGTTATCTCAATGTTTCCAAGATAAAATGAAAAATTACTTTGGTATTTTGTGATTGGTACCAAATCTGACTTATTTGGGTTTAATTTATAGTTAATAAATCTCGTTTTGTACAGTTTTCAACAATATCCAATAATGCTCAGCTAGAAGAGATAATTGAAAAATATCACATAATGCTTTTTGGAGATTTAAATGCATCACTCCATAGAGCCAATAGATCAAGAAACATGTTTTTAAAACAATTTATAATCAACAATGAATAAGCAAACAAATATCCAATCAAACCAACACAGATAGATTATTTTCTACCGGCGTTTTGCATTTGCGCCGATCTGCATTTCACTTGCGCCGATTTTTTCTTTCACTTGCACCGATTATTTCTTTCATTTGCGCCGATTGTTTTACATGTAAATTACAGGTGAAAACTATTTTTATTTATCATTATAAACCTCTTCCGCTAGCCAGTTATACATATGTTATGAATTATCAATTAAAACATGCATTTAACTGTTGCCCCTGCCCACAATGGGGAGGTGGAAGCAGGATTTCGAGCAAAATTTTAAGGTTAAAACACTCAAATGATATAAAAATCTATTTACGGCCTTTAAAATATCAAAGGACAATAAAACCTCTTTACGCCATGAAAATGCACAGCACTAAAATGCAAAAGGAGCAAATGGAACTTGAAATTATTGAATCGGCGCAAATGAAACAACCAAATCGGCGCAAATGAAAGATTGAAAATTTATAAAATCGTCACAAATGTCATACGCCCTTTTCTCCACAAGAGAGCGGAAAAAATATACAGTTCACAGTATATATATTAGACGATAATTTAATTTTAGATATGACACGTCTTCTGATTGGCTGAAAGTTGTTTGTCTATCAGCTCATACACATAATTTTGTCATGTGACCGTGATGTCATCAACGTTTTTTCATAATTTTACTCCTTAAAAAGGGAATTTAGAATTAAATTATAAGGACTGACTGTAATATTTTTTCTGTCTAATCGAAATAACCTAAAGAATATGGTGCACTTTAAATAATCCGCTATTCGGGTTATTTAGTGTGCACCACATTTTTTATATTATTTCTTCATAGAGAGAAATAATATTACAGTCATTCCTTAAATATCTTTTATGGTGGAGCGTTTTCATTTTTTGATGATGCAAACACAACTATTTTTATCAGAAATTTGCTATAATTTCAACCAAGTTATTTTGCTCACCTGTTGAAAAATTGGCAACCAACTAAAAACCCACTGTTAGATATGCTTACTCTTCAGGAGCATCTAAGATCACCCCCTGTTATTTGTGAAGTTCGTGTTGCTCAGTCTTTAGTTTTTTATGTTGTGTTTTGTATACTGTTGTTTGTCTTTTGGTCGTTCCTCGTTTTATACACCCGTTTACAGGACGTATTATGGTATACCATTGTCCATCTGTTCGTCCGTCCGTCCGTCAATAACTCATAAACACTTTTACCAATTTTCATGAAACTTTGGCGAATTGTTTATATCTATTGACGTAAGCTCCCTTTCGATTTTGATAAATTTTAGATAAGTTTCCTCTTGTTTGTTTTTTTTTTAATTTCTGAAATGACGTTGAAAAATCGTTGAAAGCTGTCAATTTTTCACACTTCAGACTGTTAAAGAATTTTATTTGTTCATAAATCGAGGCCACAAATTTAGTTGAACTTGAGGTAGACTTAATGATGCCAAATCATGTTTTGTGTACTGGTGTTTGTCTGTTGGTCTTATTCTTTTTCAGCCATGGCGTTGTCAGTTTATTTTTGACTAATGAGTTTGAATGTCCCTTTGGTATCTTTCGCCTCTCTTTTACCTGGTATATATAGCCGCCCTTCATAAGTTGCGCTGGTGGAGTACTCATTTAGCTTAGCTGCTAGAGCGGCTTACTAATCCAGGGGCCAAGGGTTCGAAATCTGACTGGAACTCTTTTGGAAGGCTAAATGGATAAATCTATAAAATTGCAATTAATGTTTAACTATCATATAACCTCCACGCTGACTAACTTCTTCCAGCTTCCTGGATGATGCATACTTTTCTTCAATTACAGATATCAAACCAGTTTTACTGGACATCTGGACATGTATATGAGTACCAATGGACTTGGGGTGTTGATCCGTTTAAGTACCCTTTTTCTGCTCCTAATTGGGCCAAAGGACAACCTGACGGCAAACTTTTAGAACAATGCATAGCAGTCAATATTACCGATGGAATGATGCACGACAAACCATGTGCAACGAGATACAACTATATCTGCAAGACAAAAACAAAGGGCTAGGGATTCAAACTATGTTATTAGAATACAATGTAATTTTGATTGAAATAAATAGATATTATTATATTTCTTTATATTCCTAAAGCAGATGTAGAGTATATGGTATTCAGATGATGTGTGCATCCTTAATTAATTTCAAAATTATGAAAACCTTGTATCGAAAATGACTTTACATTTCACTTCAAACTTGTCAATATAAAATTGAGATTTAAAGGCAACTTCCGTATGCTACTTGTTGTAATCAATATTAAAAGGAAACTAATATTTTATAATTCATTAGTTTATAAAAATTCTGCGTTAGATATGCAATACAATACATTACTAATAATGTATGTCCGTTTTTATTTTTATCGTATTCGCAGATGTCAAAACCATCTCAACCTGCAGAGGGGCTTCGTTGGCCGAGTGGTCTAAGTAGTCAAACTACTGTATCACTAGCCTGTCAACACAAGTTGTGAGTTCGAATCCCGTGCGGGTCAGGTGCATTCGACTCCAATCTTAATTGACTACTTGGATTGTCAGTTTTCCTACCAAAAGTCGGTGGTCCTCTCCGGGCACTTCGGCTTCCTCCATCTATAAAAAAAACTGACCGCTACGAAATAACACAACAGTGTTGAAAGTTGCGTTAAACACCAATCAATCAAACAATCAACCTGCAGAGGACTGATATGTTAACATACTGGTACATCATTGTAGTATGTGTCTAAAAGCTGTTCGTTCTATAAATACCACACGCCAATGAGACAGCAACTAAACGACACAACATGAACTTTTGTCACTTCCATGTTAGCATGTGTCCTTGTGTGTGGGCTATAAAGCTGTTCGTTCTATAAATACCCCATATCAATGAGACAACAACTAAACGACACAACATGAACTTTTGTCACTTCCATGTTAGCATGTGTCATTGTGTGTGGGCTGAGCTGAGCTGTTTTATAAATACCCCACATCAATGAAACAGCAACTAAACGACACAACGTGAACTTTTGTCACCTCCATGTTAGCATATGTCATTGTGTGTGGGCTATAAAGCTGTTCGTTCTATAAATACCTCATATCAATGAGACAACAACTAAACAACACAACATGAACTTTTGTCACTTCCATGTAAGCATGTGTCATTGTGTGTGGGCTATAAAGCTCTTTTTTTCTATAAATACCACACGCCAATGAGACAGCAACTAAACGATACAACATGAACTTTTGTCACTTCAATGTAGCATATGTCATTGTGTGTGGGCTATCAAACTGTTTTTTTTCTATAAATACCACACACCAATGAGATAGCAACTAAACGACACAACATGAACTTTTGTCACTTCCATGTTAGCATGTATCATTGTGTGTGGGCTATAAAGCTGTTCGTTCTATAAATACCACAGGCCAATGAGACAGCAACTAAACGACACAGCATGAACTTTTGTCACTTCCATGTTAGCATGTATCATTGTGTGTGGGCTATAAAGCTGTTCGTTCTATATTTGTACGTATAAAATCCAATTATCTGTTTATCGTTCTATTACGGGTCTTTTGTCCCGCCCTTAGACAGTATTCTTGACGAAAACAAGCTTGATAACGTCTCCTCGCCGCTGATAACTTCTCAGTCACTATGACGTCGCTGATAAATCCTGCTCACGTCTCAAGGCTGTGATACGAAAATTACGGAGCGACTGAGCTGGATGATGTAGGCAAAAGGAAGGACGATCAGTTCTTTATAGACCCTACGTTAATGAAACAGCAACTAAACGACACATCATGACTTTTAGTCACGTCCGTGTAAGCATGTTTCATAATGTGTGGGCTGAGCTGTTCTATAAATACCACGACGTCAATGTGACAGAAACTAAACGACACAACTTGACTTTTTGTCAATTCAGTGTAAGCATGTTTCATAATGTGTTGGCTTATTTGTTCTATAAATACCCCCACGTCAATGTAACAGTAACTAAACGACACAACATGACTTTTTGTCACTTCTGTGAAAGCATGTGTCATAGTTGGTTGGCTTTTCTGTTATATAAATACCCCCATGTCAATGTGCTAGCAAGTAAACGATTCAACATGAACTTTTGAAACTTCCGTGTAAGCATGTGTCATAGTGTGTGGGCTGAACTGGTCTATAAATACCCCACGTCAATGTGACAGCAACTAAACGACACACCATGAGCTTTTGTCACTTCCGTGTAAGCATGTGTCATAGAGTGTTGGCTTATCTGTTCTATAAATACCCCCACGTCAATGTGACATCAACTAAACGACACATCATGAGCTTTTGTCACTTCCGTGTAAGCATGTGTCAAAGCGTGTGGGCTGAGCTGGAGTATAAACACCCCCACGTCAATGTGACAGCAACTAAACGACACACCTTGAGCTTTTGTCACTTCCGTGTAAGCATGTGTCAAAGTGTGTGGGCCGAGCTGGTCTATAAATACCCCACGGTCACTTTCATGTTAGTATGTATCACTGTGTGTTGGCTAAGCTGATCAATGAATATCAACGTCAATGAGACAGCAATTAAACGACAACATGAATTTTTATCACTTCTTCTTCCGTTAACACCCATATATCACAACCACAGATAACAATTATAATAATAAATAACAAAAAAGAGTAAAGTGCAATACCACACGACAGAGCCGAGGGCTGTTTTAATAACAACCATTTAGGGAGCTACCATTTGATTTTTATGGGGGCTAGGATGAAAATTTTTGTCCTGCCTTTTATTTTTCCTCTATTCGGTCCTGCCTTTTATTTTCACTCTATTCGACCCTGCCTTTTTTAAAGTTTATCCTGACTTTTTTTTTACATAAATTGTCATCCTGCCTTTTTTTGCAAATAATCTCATCCTGCCTTTTTTTACTCAAAACTCCTGTCCTGCCTATTTTTTCAAATTTCATCCTAGCCCCCATAAAATCAAATGGTAGCTCCTTAATAACATTTATCATATACAGATTACTAATCATCTCGATAATGTCATCATATATATATTTTAATAAACACAAACATTTGTAAAGCCAATCAATCTCTTAATGCATGATACAAAATATCAAACAGCATGGATATAAAATTAACGTGACTTATCGAGTAGACCCTGTCGTGCCGAATGATTGAACCGCCAAATCGCACAAAACACTTAACCTAAAACGCCATCTATGGGCAGACAATTCAGAAGAAAATAATTTCATTCTAATTCATAAAATCAACCAACTGAAATTATATTTCTTCTTCCGTTAACACCCATATATCACGACCACAGATAACAATCATAATAATAAATAACAAAAAAGAATAAAGTGCAATACCACACGACAGAGACGAGGGCCGAAATCACCAAGAACGGGAAAATTTTAAGGTTTTCTATATCATGCAATAAAAGTCTGAAATTAATGCGACAAAAACTATAAACCTAAATTTTTTGACACTTTTAGCAAATCATCTTAAGAATCCTTCACGTAACCATCTTTGGCCGTTTCGGAATGCCATCTACCGTGTCTCTTTAAAAGACGGTGTGGTAAACCTAAATTAGCACAAGCACTAGCACCTCTAGACCTTAAACTGTGCAACCCATATCGCGTAATGCCATGAACAAATGGCTTGAAAACTTCAATAAAGAGCTCGCGCATCCTAGAGTATGATAATGGTGTATTCTCTTTACGTAAAACATAAACATCTTTACATATGGTCAAACTTCGAAAAATAAACTCATCATAATCGCCAGAAATATCAGCCCACTGCAAATATAAATCCATGTTTTTTACTGGACAATTATTCGAACTTAATTAATACTGAATTGCCATCTCTGTATACATCTGTTTTGCTATGTTGAATAAAAATAACTATATCACTTCTTCGAATATTAAGCGACTCAGAAACTCTGAAAAAACCTGCAAAAGCAGTGAAACACGCACAAATGATACGCTGATTATACAAGTTACCAAAACAAAAAACATAGCATCATACATTTTATGCAGCAATTCTACCGAAATAGGTTCCTTTTTATTCGTAGGAGTAGCCAAGCTACGCTTCGCACCTTCTAGAACATTAATTACAAAAGACGAATCTGTCGGTGAACATGATGAGCCAATAAGAGAATGTATCCACTTTAAAGAGTAAAACGCTTGAACAACTGGACTAACAGTATTGCTCGACTGTGTCAAGGCAGCTAAATATATAGCAACGTAGAAAGCTTTTGCTGGTAAAATATTACCATTTTCAATTCCGTTTAATGCAGTCCAATTTTTCCATCGTAAAAAACTCTGATAATATCCTTGTGTTGTAGAAACTGCTCAAGATTCCGAAAGTAATTCTGAAAGTAAATTCACTTTGCTAACTATCGAAACAGGTAGACTCTGCAATTCTCCAGTAAATGCCTGCAAAAATATATTTGTAATTGAAAGGAAACATTTATAATGAAAACTACTGTAAATTCAGAAATTATTGCGTGCATTTATTATTGCGATTATGTCATTTTAGACTAACATGCGATTTTAATTTTTGCGATATTGAGAAAAATCCTGTTTAATTCATATAATAAATTTCAAAATGCGAGTTAAAATTATTGCGATTATAACTCTGTCGCATTAATCGCAATAATAAAAACATCGCAATAATTTCTGAACTTACAGTATCTAAAATTATAACAATCAGCTAAGTACTACGCATCTAATTGTCACTGTAACATCCGCAAAATTCGTATCAAATCTCAACTCAAAATCTCACTGAGATTCAAATTCTTGTAACGCTAATAATCTATAACAAGAAATCAAGAGAGATCTATTATAAATGCTCACATCAAAGTGATATAACTGAATGAAAAATCCATCCTTAATGCTAACATGCGAAAAGTCAAATCAACATTTCCAAATATGGCCTTCTTACTCTTACCAGCTATATAAACATTTTTGTAAGTAGGAAGATCTATAAAATTTATCACCTCAGAAATGAAACCATCACCATAAGGACAAAGCATTGGCCAATAACTGGCAGAGGGCCAGTAAGGTAAAATTAAAGTACCAACAGCTTTACTTTGCCGCATATATATTAATACGCGTGGGATCAAAGAAACAGGTGGAACGAACAACCCATTGATCCCTCGCCAGTTGACCGTGAAAGCGTCGACACCTGATGAATTGACATTCCAAAATCTGGAATAAAAAACTATCAATTTAAAATTGTCATCAGAGGCAAACCAATCAACCTCATGAGGTCCCCAAAGGGATTCAACTATCTAAAATACAAATTCAGAAATAGCCCAATCATCTGAATCAACAATCCGACTAAGATAATCTGCTCTCTTATTCTCAGTACGTGGAATCCATACCATGTCAATATTAACATTGTGCTGTGCTAAAAATGTCTAAAGCTAACTTTTGCAATACTGATTTTGTGCTCCCTTTACTAACAATGCTAACAACATTTTGGTTATCGGTAAACCATCTTATATTCTTGCCAACTAAAAAGTTTATCAACGACAAAAATACATTTTTCACTGCCGTTTACTCCTTCCATGTGGAACTTGTAGAAACCTCAGATTCTAACCACGTACCGTGAGCAATATTATATGGGTTTTCCACAATATAACCACCGTATCCCGTATTACTTGCATCACTATACACAATAGTCTGCCAAGAAACATCAGACTTAAAAGGTTTAACATTGGCTTCATGTAAATTAAATTGTCAGGAATAGTAAAAACTCCTTTATCTGTTTCAATGTTAGTGCATAAAAATGTGAGATTTTTAATAGGTAGATATAAGAAGATGTGGTATGAGTGCCAATGAGACAACTCTCCATCCAAGTCAAAATTTATAAATGTAAACCATTATAGGTCAAAGTACGGCCTTCAACACGGAGCCTAGGTGTCCACATAGACTTTTCAGCCTTGGGTACAAAACCGCTACTTATTATATCTTTTTTAACCTGTTTAGCCATTTGACTACATAGTTACTCATCGTCATGTACACCAAGTCCATCATCTAAGTACATAATAATCTGCTTTCCTTCTCCTCTCCATCAACTACAATCAATGCTTTATACAATGCAATGTTTAATTTTGACTTCCACTGATAAAACACAGATCAAGTTGAATTTGGGTAGTGTCACTTTAACCATTATTGAGTTATGCCCCTTTATAAATCGAAAGATTGCAAAATTTCTAGTTTCCATTCTGTTACTTAAGTTTGCCCCAACCAAACATTATGAAACCTATATACAATATTCATTACCACAAAACTAAGATCAAGTACAAATTGTTTGTTTCCGTTTTCCAACTTTAGTTTGCCTCAACCAAATGTTATGAAACTTAAACACAATGCTTATTACTACATAATACAGATTAAGTACTTTTACCATTCTTGAATTATGTCCCTTTATAAACATAAAAAATGCTGAATTTTTCGTTTCCGTTCTCTAACTTTAGTTTGTCTCAACCAAATGTTATAAAACTTATATACAATCTTTCTAGAGTTATGCATGTTTACAAATAGAAAAATTAGTGAATTTTTAGTTTCTGTTCTCTACTTAAGTTAGCCTCAACCAAATGTTATGAGACTTACACACAATGCTTATTACCACAAAACTCAGATCAAGTTCAAATTTGGGTAGCGTCACTTTTACCGTTCTTCAGTTATGTCCCTTTATAACTATATGCTATGCAATCCGGGGCATCATCTGTGTCCACATGTGGACACTATCCACATTTATTTTACTTTTAATGGAAGACATTTTTTTAGGTTTAAAAAAGTTACAGGTAATATAGGAAATCATTTCTTATAGAAAAGATGGGAGTTATTCTGTTTATCATTTTTCTTAACATGCTTTGATTAAAAAAAAATTTATACATTGCTATAAGTATGTTTGATTAATCTACATTTAAAAATATCTTTAATAAATAAAAATTATGGGGTGTTCATGTTACTAATTTACTGGCATGAAAGAAAGACATCACTGTTCCATCTCTTCAAGTGGCGAAATCAATGGTTCCCTGGAGTTCCGGTGGTTAAAAATGGAGAAGCACCGAAGGCAGACATTCTTCGCAAGAGCAGGTTTTGTGCAACACCTGTTGTGTACCCACTGATCACAAGCATCACACTGAAACCAGGATATATACTTGTCCTTTTGAATGGATTTGGGTGGTTCAGTGCTACCACAGGTATTTCACAAAATCTCATCAGCATCATTGATGGTATCAGAGACACTGTCCTCAAAATCATTGTCATTTTCAACATAACTAAACAACAATATATTTAACCTCAATCAGCCATTAAAGCGCAAAATCAGCACTCAGAATTTTTTTAAATATCAAGAGTAGTGATACAAGGAGAATTTTTCAGCCCCTCTTTGTTTTATCTTTTTATAAATGATATTGAAAGTGAACTCTTAAGAGTCAGTCTGTTTTAAAACCATGCAAAATGTTCCGAATCCAAAATATTCCAATCAGACTGATATTTTGTATTTTAGATACCTTATATGTAATAACTATTTGTGCAAAATATTTTGAAAAAATATTCAGCCATTATTTGTATATGCAGAACATTCGATAATTGTCCATTTATGTACTGACAAAAGGTCATTTTAAGCCTATTTTAGGGTATTTTGACCTGTTTTTTTAGTGTTATAGAAAAATTACAGCTTAATAATAACACATACCTTAACAAACAACATAAGGGAGCTACCATTTGATTTTTATGGGGGGCTAGGATGAAAAATTTTGTCCTGCATTTTTTATTTTTCACTCTATTCGGTCATGCCTTTTTTTTTTATTAGTTTATCCTGACTTTTTTTTACATAAATTGTCATCCTACCTTTTTTTTTCGAAGTTGCTCATCCTGCCTTTTCTTTTTTACTCAAAACTCCTGTCCTGCCTTTTTTCAATACCCCTATTGGCAGTTTGATATTGCATGGTTTTGAAAAAGTGCCGATTCAGAAAAATTTGTCTTTTTTTAAAAGTCTGAATCTTGTAAGATCATGTTTTGTTTTTAATAAAATGTAATATAGCATGAAGCTTATATATTTATCTACAAAATGCAAGAAAATGGTGCTCGGCAAATGATACCTTCTTACGATAAAATAACAATTAAAGATAGACATGATGGCAATTTTGCCGTATTTATGATTTTTTTTATTGGTTACAAGACATGCAAGAGAAACTTTACAAATGTATGTGATAGTCAAAATATAAGAAAAATAATTACTGAACTAATGTTTATTGCTTATCTTGCTTGAATAAACTCAGTTTAACTTAGTTTTAATTAAAAAAATACTAAAGGAGTAGGCCCTGTAAGACCCCTTTTTGGCCTCAAAATTTAGCATTTTTACAATTTGCTACTTTTTGGAAAGTATAATACTTTAGTCACTTTAAAATTGGCTGTTTTTACAATACTAAGTCTATGCACATTCATCAGG